>VZRL01001807.1:185481-251215 GCA_013397895.1 Origma solitaria
GGGCTGGCGTCACCGGCGGCTCGCGTGTGAGGCGGTACCGGGTGACACCGGGTGGCACCGGGCCCGCTGCGGCACCGCCGTGCCCGGGCCGGGCCGTGCGGACAGCGCCTGGCCGCGCCGAGCCCAGCGCTGGGGAGGCCCCGGCCGTGCCCTTCAAGGGTTGTTCTGATTTTGGATCAGCGCTGGAACCCGCGTGGGGGCTAGTGGAACAGGCTCATCAATTTCTGAGGGGGTTTTACGTTTATAATCGGGATTTTGTACCAAATTCCATACCAAATGATATATTAACTGATGCATATATATAGATACATATGTATATGTGTATCGATCTATCATATAAATATATGTAACTATATGCTAATACGAAAATAGTCTTCTGTGAACTGTCAGCTTGTATGTGACTGCATTATGCACATGAATTTATCTTTAGCGAAAACAAACACTGTGCTTAAGAGTTTTTAACCTTTAAACCTGGATTGTTAACCTTTAAACCTGGATATCGTTGAATTATATCCTATCCTGGGTTGGAAGGGAATCACAAGGGTTGTCAAAGTCCCAGCTCCTGATCCTGCACAAGAATCCCAGCAATGTGATTTTTATAGAGGTTTATTCTCCTAAATTTCTGATCTAGTCTCCATTCATTGTTAATAGGCCAATAGTGTCCTGTCGTTTTTTTTTAAGACTTAATTATCTCAAATTACCCTTCACTATTTTGAAGGAAACGATACTGAAATTTTAACTTTTATATATGAATATAAAGCTCTTCAAAATAAAAAGCCCTGTTGTGCATCATAGAAAATACAGGAATTGATAATTGCTCACATTTCTGTGGTTCTGTCAGACACACAACAGCCAGCAAGTCCAGTATAATGACATTAAATCAGTGACTCTTCACTCCCTGTCTGTGCTTGTTATTTTCCCCACACAGTGAAAGAGGAAGACTGACGGGTATATGTAAGCTTACCAGATATATACATATATATATAAAATAAGCCACAAACGACTTCTTCAGAATTGCCATGCAATTGTGTAATTACTATTCATGTTCCTTGAATTGCTGAGAGACAATAACCTTCTGCAGTGAATTTGACATTGATTTGCTCTAAGTCCTTGAGAATTCAACCAGAAGAAATCATCCACCATCAAGTGGGGCTGGCCACATTTTCTGAATTTTCTGACTATCCTGGCCCCAAATGCTGCTGCCATTATCCCCAAAGACCCGTGAATTAATGACTACAAAACCGTACTTAGAGGAAGTTTTCTATAACACTTTGTACAGTGTCAATAAACTTGGAATTTATCTGAATTTAAATAGATATTGATTCTCATACTTTGCATAGATGGAATTGGAATATCAATATATGGTAATTTTTATTATTTTCTGGTGTAGCTGTAGCAGTTGTGAGATGCTGTGAGAGACAACAAATCCAAGGAAGGGGGAAGGAAAATTCAGCCCTTTGCTTCTAATTTGTTGCTAAACAGTGTTCATCTTAAAAAAGATAAACCATTTTAACAAAAAAATTAATCACAGCACTGAAGAAAACTTCACTAGTGGGTGGCTACCTGATGGTTCAAGAGCTGGGATTTTTTGATACCTCCCAAATTTCCAGCAGCCCCATTATGGCCCAAAATCCACATCACTGCAGCCATTCACTACTGACTCCTAGACTTTGGTCTGAGGCACACCTTGCTTTTGAAGTATTTGCTTCACTCTTGCTTTGAATTCCATTTCTTCTCCCCGATCTTGAATACAGAATGAGGGTTTTCTGTGTCCCAACATCCCAGGCTCCCCCAAGTTTATTTGTGAACCAGGCACTGGGAACCTGACCCTGAAGGCAGCAGAGGGTATATTTAAACATGCAAATTATGCCTCTCGTTGATGAGTTCTGCCTGGGTTTCCCTACACAGGATTTGGAGAGTAGCTTTCCTATCAGGTTCCTCCTGGCATCACGGAGATGCAATTTGCAGGAGTGAAAAATCTGACCAAAAAAAAAAAAAAAAGAAATCCTTAATCCTAAAACCAGGAACTGGCAACCTGTTATGTGTAAAATCAAAGATTTTTTTTTTTTCCCTTTCTGAGCTGGCGGCCAGGTGTGTTTTCACACCCACCTGCTTCCCTCAGCGTTTCAGCGTCCACAATGCCTTTGTAGATTAGACAGCGCTTTGTTCCTGAGGACAAAAGTCCACCTCCACTAACGACTCTCCAAGCTCCTGGAACAGGATAACCTCAGGGATTTGATTAAGGAGAAGCTCTTAATGCACCAAAGTCTTAGTTAAACAAAGCCAAAAAACTCGCTCAGGAGGTTCCTCAGCCACAGCTTGTCTAGGAGCAGTTTGCTTTGCCATTTAGGGACAGGGAGAAGCAGCTTTGAAGAGTAGGACGTTTGTCTCGTTTCTGGGATGAAAGGAGAGACTGTGTGGCTGCCTCCATTGAAAACGAAACTCGCAGTGGCTTGTGAGTCAGGTTTTCTGTCAAAGGATGCTCAGGGAAATGATCACAGATCATGAAAATGATCGTAGATTGTGAAAGTGCATTGGAGTGTCTCAACTCTTAACGTGGACTCCCTTACTCGGAATTAAATCACCTCATTCCAGCTGGCTTGCTTCATTCTGAAAGCAAAATACAGTAAATTGAATTATTTACTTCCAATCTAACGAATTTTATTTAATTTTCCTGTAGTTTACAGTACGGACAAGCACAAACTGTCTTGAACAAGCCAAAAGGACAAGCTCATAACCTGAGGTGCTATGTTCCCTCAAGTTTGGTAAATTGTGAATTAAATTACCGTCCAACTCAGCAGAACCTGAAAACACGCAAATAGCAAAAAAACCCAGCCTTTTTTACTTACCTGATTCTAAGGAGATGCAATTAATCAGAAATACCTTTGTGTGTCACAAGCTGAGAATGCATTTTCCAGGAAATTTTAGGCAGCACATTAGCAGCATCAAATTTCATGGCGATGTCAATCAAGACAAGTAGCCCTTGTCCCCCTCTTGGCACTTTCCTGCATACAATTGCCACTCAGTTACCACCAGCCACTAATCAAGAGCACATTTTCATGCAAAAAGCCTGTGGCTGAGGGTTGTTATTTCTTTCTGTTGCCTTGTGACTTCACTGCCTCACGGCTGGTTCTGTTAATGAATGGCACTTGATGGCAATAACACCGGGCTCTGCCCTTTTGCCTTGGTGGCTGAAAGCAGGAGCCGGAAAAAAGTGGGGGTCAAAAAAAGTGGGGGGAGGCGTAAAGAGAAGTAGAGGCAGAGAAAGGGTGGGAGGTTGGATAGGAAAGTAGAGGCTGAGAAAAAAATGCCAAAAGGGCTGGAAGGCTGAAAGGTAGAGGCTAGAAAGGGGAGGGAGGCTGAAAGCTGATGCCAAAAAGGGGTGCGAGACCCACAGGAGGGCAGAAGAAGTGGAGAGGGGGAATGTGTTTAGGAATGGTACTCACCCTTAGCACTGTAAACCTTACCAGAGTTACACGGGATATCGCTGGACTGCACCAAGGAAAAGAGCACCATTTGTCGGGAAAAGGGGAAAATTCTGGGAAATAAATGGTATTGTCAAGTCTCCACTAGAAAAAAAATGGAGACTTGGAGATCTTAGAGATCCTTTTGAAAGTATCCTGACTGGTTCCCTTTGTGTTCCTGATCATTCCACTCAGTGTTTTTACTGTGCCTTTCTAAGGAGCCCAGGTAAAAGTATGAGGAATGAGCCATCTTGCCTTGGGAAGAGGTGGATATTCATTAGATTTAGGAGTATTTCCAAAGTGCTTTTCAAAAGTGGGATTTAGTAAGGCATTGCAAAGTGTCCTGACCTGGTGCATGTTCCCAGCCCTTTCATCTTCTCACCAGCCCTTGGCGTGGGCAACAAACCTTAGAGGGGCAGCACTGGAATTTCTGCCTCTTTGGGCATAGTGTGTTTGCTTTTTAATAACTTTAATATTCCAGCTGCAGAAACCCCCCTTCCTGTTCACTCTGTATGTGGGGCACAAGTGACAGCAAGGGGCACCATCTCAGCTGGGAGATTGTGCAGCAGCTGCAGTGGGATGAGGCATCTGCTCATGCCCTGACATGGAATTACACAACCTGACACAAAAACCTTTGGGAAAGTTTCCTGTCGAGTGTACAGACTGTTTTCATGTATACTAGATATGTTTGGGTGCTGTAAACAGGCTGACATACCTGTGTTCCCTGGCAGACTTCTCCCATGCCCAAATAAAGCCATAGGTGTCCTGCCCAGCCCCACTGTGAGTGCCCATGTGAGGAATTTTTTAGGATATTTCTCACAGGAATCCAGACACCATGCTTTAAATGAGAATAAAATTTAGACATTACTCATTTCCATTTGACTGTCAGCTCCCTTGGGCATGATGAAAGCAGGAGTGGGTCCCAGCTATTCAGCTCACTCTGCTGTTGTATCTGGGGCTCCTGCAAGTCCTGTGTAGTGTTGCCAAGACCTTGGAGAGGATGGAAATCCCGACGAGAGAATGCGACTGCTCCGCCATGGGGATTAGAGTTCAAAGTGCTTTCAACCATGGTGCCCAGTTGTTGTCTCCAGCTGACAATGACCAGCAAAGTCCATGGAGACACAAAACCTATCTTGGGACTGCTGCTTGAGGCCTGCTGATTTTCCAGCCCCTGCTTTTGACACTTTAACCCCTGACAGGCAGGTAGGGTGGTTTAACCTCAGCTGGCAGAGCAGCACCATGCAGCTGAGCAGATAAAGCAAAAGCTGCACAAGAAAGCAAAGCCAAAGAAGGAATTCATGCACTGCTCCCCATGGCAGGCAGGCGCTCCAGGAAGGCAGGGCTCCATCAGGTGTAATGGTGACTTGGGAAGAGAAACTCAGAATGTTCCCCTTCCTCCTCCTGCCCCAGCTTTATGTGCTGGGGGTGATGCCCTATGGTCTGGGATATCCCTGGGGTCAATTCCCTGTCCTGGCTGTGTCCCCCCAGCTCCTTGTGCCCCCCAAACCCCTCACTGGTGGGGGTGAGGAGCAGGAAAGGCCCTGGCTCTGTGTGAGCTCTGCTCAGAGATAACTCAAACATCTCTGTGTTATCAGCCCTGCTCCTGCACAAAGCCAAACCCAGCCCCACACAGCTGCTGAGAAGGGAATTAACTCTACCCCAGCCAAAACCAGCACACCATGTCTTCTGTTGGTCTCCTGAGCTTTAGAGGGACCAGCAGTGGCCCAATTTTTCTTCCTTTTCTATCCATTGTCAGTGATAGAGCCTTGGTGAGGACTCCTTGAGAGCAGACATAGATTAGAGGAGATTAAGGGAGGGAGCAGACTGTGGGGGTGCAGGGACATCAGCAGTGCATGCTGTGGCTGAGCTTTGCTCCCGAGAGCTGGGGAGGTCCTGGAGGAAATCTGCAGGAGCTGTGAGGCTACAGCAAAACACTCGGGATGAGGGCAGTGTGAGAGGGGCAGGTACTGCTGGCCTTGCTCTGAGACCGTGCTGAAGGGCAGCACACACAACCTACCACCCTCAGGCAGATTGCTCTGGTGGGAGGGGATGCAGAAAAATTGGTTTGTCTTTGTGCATGCACACCTGAAAACAACACAGTATTTTAACTTGCTTTGACTTCCTGGGGCACAGTGGCTTTGAAGTGAAGAGCTGTTGATTCTAAATGAGAACCAGGCAGTCTGTGGGGAGATAAACTAGATTTGGGGGGAGAAAAACCCACTTTTAATTCTCTGTACTGTGTTACTGAGATGCAGTTTTTTGAAATATCCGTGATTCAGAGCCATTAACAAGAACATTTTAGCTGGACCATATCCTTTAAGAGTGTGTACAAGTGCCCAACAAGTGCAGGGATTGCCCCTAGAAGACGAGTAGAGCAACATCATCCTTCGGGGTGTGTAGCAGTCCAGCTGCTCTGCTCACACAGAGACATTTGGCTGCTCCTGGATAATATCCCTGTACAAATAACAACATTCTGATGGTGTGCTTATTGCCCTCTAGATGGTACTAAGCACTGAGTCTGAAATCGCTGATTAAACTGCCTGCTGTCAATAACATTTTCAAGCTCTGGGGGTTGTTAGAAAACCTCTTGGCTTTTCCATGATTTTGATCCATATCCAGCTTTATAAATAGGTGGGTTTTGTCCCGTTCAGTGTCATGGTTAGTTCAGCATGGGAAATGGTGTGATGCAGATTAAAATAACGAGCCTGGAGGCACAGAGAATGTGTGTGAATCTCAAGCGCTGCCGCCTTTGCTTTAGACAACACATTCAACCCCCGTACAGAGAATGACCCAGTTCCTAAGGGGTTTTTTTTGGTGTTGGATCCTTATTGGACTTGGCTTTTATAATTCCGGGAGTCTTTGGGTTGCAGAGGGAATATACATCAACTCCTTCCTCCCTGATAAACAGAGAGCAGCTCATGGTGCCAGGCAAAAACGTGTACATTGGATATCATCAGTAGCTAGGAAATTGTTTGCCTGGATCAGATTTCTCCCCAGGTCTGGCATTCTGCTTTGCTGGGCTTTCCCCTGCAGACACCAGAACAGTCCCACAGGGCAGCAGAACCATCAGGCCACTGATGGCAGGTCCACACTGTCTGCTCCTCCCAAGCAGAAGAGCCAGAGAAAAGGTTGGGTGAAAACACAGACTGGAGTTGGTCAGTGGGTGCCCACCGTGGCTCACCTGAAAGGGATCAGGCAGGGGTTTGTTAAAGCACCCCTTTCTCCCCAGCTTTAGGGCAGGAGGGTGTCCCAGCACAGCCACAGTTGCCGGTGCTGAAGGGGTGACTGCTGCTGCCGTCCGCTTCTGGGGGAGAATTTAGCCAAAACAGCCATTAATGAAACAAAAGTGACCTTGGCAAGTCAAACAGGTAATTTCAAACCTGTGTGAGAAACCTGCATTTCTATAGCAACAAATATAGGTTTTGCTTACAGTCTTGTACAACTAAAATAGCCACATTTCCACCAAGTTCTTAAAAAAAGACACAAATGCTAGTTTGGATATTAAGATTAATATATTTAATCTTTCTTGTTTGTAAAACAAGACATAAATTTGTGTATAGATATAATTTATATATTTTTTTAATTTATATATACTATATACAGACAATAAAAAAATTTTCCTCTGTATTAGACTGACAGATTTATGGAGGAATGATATAGGCATAACGGGGAGCTTTGAAGAAACTCAGAGTTTCATAACAGGTAATTCCCAGGGAAAAGGAAAACACGTCTCCCTGTCAGCCTTCAGCACTGTAACAGGCCTTGCCCACCAAGGACTGAAGTCCCAATTGGCTCTTCCACTGGATATTTGCTACATGGTTGAGATCAGGAGGCTGTCCCCACAGCAGGATCCTCTGTGCCTTGCTGACAGCCACAGCCCCAGTCCAGGACAGCCGTGGGCCAGGGGAGGTTATTGCACTCCAAGGATGCGCATGTTAAAAGCACATTTGTGCATTTCCATAGCTCCTATGGAAGAACAAGACATTTCCAATGTGCATATTTGTAAAAAATAATAGAGATGGGAAGCGGCTGCTCGCACGGAGATCCCTGATCCTCCCCAAGGGCTGGCTGGGGTGGACAACTGCCCTCACTCCCGTGAGGATGATGCTGTGACCTCCCTGCCCAGCTGGAAGGGGCGTGATGGGGACAGGCACCGGGATCCCGGCGGGATATGAAGGGCAGTGGGTGGCAGGGTGAGGGCAATGCAATGTGTGACCTTGCATCTCTCTCCTTGCTGTGTTTTGGATGGTAGGTGACTGCAGGGAAACACCAGTTAAGGCTGTCTCATTGATTGTGTCTGTTACTAGACTGGGAGGAGGGGAACCTTGGGGTGGGAAGGAACACAACTAGGAATCATTTTGCCATTCACCTAGAAGTGAAAAAAACAACCCCAAAACAATCAAAAAACCCTAATTCCAAATCAATGACCATCTCACAGAACTAAATAATGCTTTTTATAGCAGTCAGCTTGGTGAAGAGAGAAAAAGAACCGCAGCGCCCTGGCAAGGAGGACAGCCCCTGCCTAGCTCACGGTGAAAGCTCATCTGGGCTCTTCTCTGATGGTCACGGTGAAAGGAAAGAGGAGAGGGTTTGGGCTGAGCCTTGGGGGCATGAACCTGACCCCTGGAGAATGGTGTGAAAGTGGTCTCCCCTCGGCTGCTAGCCCAGCTTCTGGCTTGCAGTGGTTAAAGATCAATCAACCTAGGCTCCTTGCAGGGTCTCTGGCATGGATACAGCCATCCAGAAGAGGAACACAGAATTGTTTTGGTTGGAAAAGACCTCTAAGATCATTGAGTCCAACCATTCCCCCAGCACTGCCAAGCCCACCACTAAACCATATCCACAAACACCACAACTAAATGTCTTTTAAACACCTCCAGGGATGATGATTCCACCACTTCCCTGTGTAGCCTATTCCAAAACCTGACCACCCTTTCAGTGAAGAGATTTTTCTTACATCCAATTGAAACCTCCCCTGGCACAACCTGAGGCCATTTCCTCTCATCCTGTCACTCTCATCCTGTCACCTGGGAGAAGAGACTGATCCCCACCTGGCTGCACCCTCCTGTCAGGAGCTGTGCAGAGTGATAAGGTCCCCCCTGAGCCTCCTCTTCTCCAGGCTGAGCCCTTTCCTAGCTCCCTCAGCTGCTCCTGGGGCTCCAGACCCTTCCCCAGCTCTGTTCCCTTCCCTGGACATGCTCCAGCCCCTCACTGTCCTTCCAGAACTGAGGAGCCCAGCACTGGGCACAGCCTGGGAGGTCACTTGAGTCAGTGTCCTGGCCCTGCTGCCACACCATGGCTGGTACAGGCCAGGTGCCTTTGGCCTCTTTTCCACCTGGGCACACTCTGGCTCATGTTCAGCTGCTGTTGACCAGCACCCCCAGGGCATTTACCACCAGACACTTTCCAGCCCCTCTGCCCCAGCCTGGAGCTGCAGGGGCTGTTGTGACCCAAAGGCAGGACTTGGCACTTGGCCTGGTTGATCCTCACCCCATTGGCCTCAGCCCATGGATCCAGCCTGCCCAGACCCCTCTGCAGAGCCCTCCTGCTGTCCAGCAGATCAACACTCCCACCCAAACTGGTGTCATCCTGCAAACTGGCTGAGGGTGCCCTCGAAAGGTACTAAACAGGACTGGCCCCAGCACTGAGCCCTGGGGAACACCACTGGTGATGGCCCCAGCTGGATTTAACTCCATTCCCCACCACTCTCTGGGCCTGTCCATCCATCCAGTTTCTCCAGGAGAATGCTGGACACAGCATCAAAGGCTTCACTAGGTAGACAGCATCCACAGCCTGTCCCTCCCCCACCGAGTCACCCTGTCATGGAAGGAGACCAGGCTGGTCAAGCAGCACCAGCCTTTCCCCTGTGCTGGCTGGGCCTGATCCCCTTGTCCTGCATGGGCCATGTGATGGCATTCAGGATGATCTGCTCCATGACCTTCTCGGCACCGAGGCCAGACTGACAGGCCTGTAGCTCCCTGGATCCTCCCGACCCGCAGGCATTGAGCCCTCGCCTTTGGCACAGGCAGTGCTCAGGACTGGAGCTGTGACAGCAGAGCCCAGTGGGGTGGCCCAGCTCTGTCCCAGGATTATGGCAATCTGCCCATGCTAGGACTACTTCCCAAGCCCTAGCACAGCAGCAGGGACTTGCACCCCAGAGATGCCTTCTGCTGCTAATTACGTTGTATTTGTGGGCCAGGAAGATCCTGGAGGCAGAAGAGCTGTTTATGTGGCAAGACTCTGGTTTGGCTCCGGACTGCCCAAGTGAAGCCAGGAGATCTCAGCTCAGCTCCAGATCCCTCACTGGCCCACCACAAACTGCGGCAGAGGTCTTTGCACAGGTGAGGCCCAGAACCCCATGGAACCAAATTAGTGTGGAGATGGGGTGCCTGTGCCTCCTGAGGACCGTCACCAACAAGCCAGCGTGGGAGAACAAGCAGAGAAGCTGCTTGAGCCCTTCAACAAGCTGATGACAGGCACGGCTTGTGACAGGGCACGAATTCACCCTTCAGACCCACCACCAACACAACCAAGCATTCTGCAGAGATCAAAGAGTGTCTTGGCTACGGCAAACCCCAGTGAATGGGGACCTGCAGACATCGCATCCTCACCAGACCTGTGAGATTTGACAGTATGGCCTGGCACACACTGGCTTGTTGGTCTTCACAGCTGGCTTTACTTATTGATTAACGTCTTTAGGGAGCGTGTGAGAGTGCTCATGACGGTGGTGACCGTGGCTGATTGGCGGGCGAGCTGCTCCACAGTCTGCTGGTGGCTCAGCATTCTGGCCGTGGACTCCTCGGCCGCCTTCAGCAGGAAGGTGTAGTTTCTCACCACCTCCTCCACCTTGGTCAGCAGCTCTTGGCGCTGGGACTCCGAGCGCACGACGTACACCAGCCTCACAAAGGTCTCGATGAGGCTGCTTAGCACCTGGAAGCTGCTCGTGATGGCGGAGAGCATGTGCGTGGGGCTCTTGTCCACGGCGGCCACGCGGCGGCAGGACGCCCGGAACTCCTTGAACTTGAGGGCCAGCTCCTGCTTGTACTCAGCCAGCTGGGAGATGTAGGGTTTGCAGTCCCGGACCTCAGGGCTCAGCACACACTGCCTCAGGATGGTCAGGAGCTCGTTGGTGTCCAGCTGCACTTGCAGAAAGCCATTGGGAAAGCTGTAGGCATGGCCTCGAAGGGTGTTGATCTTTGCCAAGCTCCCTTCAAAACTGGAGGTCCTTAAATCTATTTCCTGGGTCTGGCTCTCATTGGGACTGCTGCAGGCTGTTGCATCTAGGACCTGAAGAGTCCTGCTCATGACGGGGACCATCTGATTGTCCAGCTTCATTCCCGGGAGTATCTGCATGGGGATGGAATAGGACAGCTCATCCTTCTCACTTCCGTCATCTGCGACATCGCATTTTCTGTAGTAGAAGCAGTACCGGATGGAGCAGCACTTCTCATCCTCCATGTCTTCATCCCGCAGCTCAGCAGGACTTGGATACATCTCCTCCTGGACAGAGAACACTGCCGAACCCTTCTGGTTCTTTTTGTCCTGTGCTATCTGGACATAGGAGGGGTCAGCCGCTCCAGAGGCTTCCTGGATTTTGCTCTTCAGAACAGGACAGAGGATGCTGGGCTCAGGCTCTTTCTGGGGGCCTTTCTGCTTGGTTGTGTAGATGTTCTGGTAGATGTCAGAGGACAAGGACGTCCTGTCGGTCTTATCTATTTCACTGACGCTGTAGCGACGCAAGAGCTTCCTGTAGTGGGGTGCACCCACGCACTCCCCTCGGGAGGTGCACGTTGTCAGACAGGACATGCCGTTCTCTGGATCTGACCGGTAGTCTCTGGACTCTAAACTCGTGGATCGTATCCGTTTGCCTTTGGAAGGGCTGCTCATGCTTGTCAGCCTAATGGCCTCTACCTGCTTCTGGTCATCGGCAGCTTTATCCCTGCCTCGCCTCTCCACTTCTGGGATCACCAGCTGGTTGGGGGGCGGCCTCATTCCCCTGCAAATCCGCTTGCAGTCACAGCTACGCCTTTGCTCCCTGGACATCCCTGGGACTTTTTGCACAGGACTACTCCTCAGCTGGCAGCTGCAGCGCCCAGGGGCAGGTGGGTGCAGATACTCCTGTGGCGGGAGGTCACCTTTGCTCTTTGGCTTGAGCAGCTCTTCAAGGAATTCCAGCTCATATTGCTTCACCTTCTGCAGCTGGGCCTGCCGCTCGTCCGTCTCCTTCTTCAGCCGGGTGGGGAATGTTGCAGAGAACAGGTTCCTCAACCTGAAGGGAGCTTTTGGGGCTTTGGGTTTAGCTGGGACATCAGCATCTTGTTGGGTCACCTCCAGGACTTTTTCTACTTTTTTGGAAGGCACAGTGCTAACCTGCAGGCTCTCGGACCTGGGCATCAGCTGGATTGGCCCTTTGGCTTCCTCACTGGTGCTCCTGAAAGTGCTACCAGGTGATGGAGAGTGCACATTGCTGCTCTCAGCTTTTAAGATTTTGGCTGAGCTTTCCTGTTGTATTTTCTGTCCTTGGCTTGAAGGAGCTGTGTGTTTCTGCAAGACGAGGCTCGTGGCTTCCCCACCTGCCTTCTGACCTGTCTCTCCGCTTGCAGCTTTTCCTGGAGCATCTCTACTCACTTTTTGCTGGTAGCTTTTGGAGGCAAAAGTCTTACTGGACATCATTTCCTCGCCTGCTGAGGCAACGTGGAAAGCTTCAGCCTGACTGCCAGGAGCTTCTTTAGGACTTGGAGAAACTTCACAGTGCTGCTGCGGAGAGAGTTGCTGCTGCTGCTGACAGTTGCATAATGTTTCTGCAGTTTGTGGACCTCCTTTAAGTGTCAAAGGCTTGCTGCTGGCAGGTGCACAGCTGCTGGTACCATTCATGTTCTGCTCTTCTTTTAAGGCTGATACCACTTGGGGAGCTGAGGCTTTTGCATTTGCCACGTGCTGCAGGGCAGCTGAAACAATGGCTGGAGTTACACCGCTTTTCTGATCCAGGAGGAGCTTGGAGCTCGGCTGCACCTCTTTGGGCATCTTTTCTTGTAGATCCTGTGCCTGCTCCCTGCTCGGGGCTGCTGTGGCATGCAGAGACACCTCAAAGGCAGCTTTTGTGTGACCTGCACCTTTGCACTCGGAGCTTGGCGCTGAAGCCCCCTTGCTCTGCTCGCTAAGCTGGGGGCTCAGCCCCGGCTGGGCAGCCGAGGCGCAGCTCCGCTCCCCGTGCTGCTGCTCCTGCTTGCTCTTGCAGTTGGTAAGGCTGGGACTTTGGGGAGAGAAGGCTGGCTTCAGTGAAGGGCTCGGGTCCTGGCGGCCCAGGGGGTAGGGTGAGGTGAGAACAGCCTGGGCAGCACAGCTCTGGATTCGGAAAGGCAAGTCCTTCCTGGCCAGGAGGTTTTCTTTGTTGATGTGTTGAGTGAGGAAGTAGGCTGCGTTCTGATGCTGCTTCATAGCAGAGACCATCTCCGAGACATCGGTCAACTCTGAGGAGTTCGTTTCGTGGCCAGAGTCCAAGGATGACTCAGGAGTGATGGCAGCCAGGACAATAAGACCTGAGGAGGGACACAAAGAAAACCCCACAACAACCCTCACACCACAGTACTGTGTGGAGGAGAGGGGAGCTCCTTGCGGCAGGAGGGTCCCAGGAATGCAGGACACATCATCCCATCGGAGAAACTTTCATGACTTCCCACAACTAAGAGTTAAGGCTTGTAAGGGAGATCACTTGTCAACACGGAGCTGGCTTGCTAGCTCAATTCAGCAAGAGCTCCTGGCCCAGGAAAAGGTCTTGGGAAGCTTTCCAATGTTAGTGGTAGTAGAGCTACAGGGACTTGTCTGGCACAAGAAAGAAAATTGGGCAACAGGTACTCTGCCATAATGAGTAGGGCAACCAAGGTGGGAGGAGGGACAAAGGACTGTGCTGCCAGCAGGCTGGTCCCAGAGTTGTCACCCATCTGGCAGCAGGTTTGCCCTGTGAAGGGCTCACACACTGCAAAACCTGGTGGGAACCTGTGAAGACCGATGGCCAAAGGTCCCAGCTGAGTGGGGTCACAGCAGGGAGGAACTCATGCTCACAGTACTGGCTTGTGACTCACCCCAGCATCGTGGCATGTGGACCGTGGCAGATATGGGATAACCACGAGACTCCTTCAGCCACTGCCAGGGAGAGGAGTCCCACCTCAGCTTCTTAGAAATCTTCTGAGCAGCACCTTGGCTGCTCCTGCCAGAGCCTGTTGCCACAACTTAGTTTTTACTAGAAGCTGCTGTGCAGTCACTTATAGGATGGGAGGAGACTAAAGGGAAGGATGTACAATAGGAAAGAAAAGCTATAGGGAAAAAAGGGAGTCACAGCCACTGAAATACCTGCAGTCTGCTGTGGTGGGGGATGTGGACAATCCTCTGAAGCAGCCAAGGCTTCCAGCGCCTGCAGGGTGGACACCAGGGCATCATCCAGCTCTTGGGCATGGTCTCGGACCGTCCGTGGCTGCACATTGTCAATCAGCGTGACCGGGATCTCATCGTAGAGGATGCCACAGAGGTGCCGGCCCTGCTCCTGGCTCTGGGCAGCTGCCCGGCGCTTGGGGTCGTCCTCGTCGGAGCTGTTGTCTCGGAAGCCAGGAGGGGGGGCAGCGATAGCAGGGAGCAGGGACGTTGTCTCGTCTTCTTCCTCATCATTCCCGGGAGGGGGAAGCGACATCAAGTCCACCATGTTGTCCCGGGTGCTGCCAGGCTTTCCCGCCATGCCCGAGGCCAGCCGGCTCTTGATCTTGGCTTGGCAGGACTCGCAGTAGAACTGGGAGGAGTCGCTGCGCAGGTGGGTGTCTATGGTGTGTGCCCTGGCCCTGCTCGCGTGCTTGTCTTGCTCAAGGCCATCCGGGTCATACTCCTTAGCTGCCCCGTTGTAGCCTTGGCCAGAGCTTTTGGAAGTGGGGTCAGATTTGGTCCTGGGACGAGTTTCCTCAAAGAAAATCAGGTTTTCATTGATATCCGTCGCGCTCTCTCTTTCCTTCCTCTGCTCTCGCATGTGCAGGTAGCAAAAGCGGATGAGCTCCGAGTCTGAAGCCCTGGTAGCAGAAGCCCCGGCTGCTCCGGTGACAGTGGCAGAGCCACCCACCAGCCCATTCTCTTTCTTTCCCATGTGCCCTGCCATGGCAGGCCGGTGGAGGTTGTGTGCGTTGATGTAATCTAAACCAAAACCACAACAGGCACGTTAGTAGCAGCACCTGGATGAAGGGAAAGCAGCGTGGGGAAGCTCCTGCTCACCCTGGAGAAGCAGCCATGTGCTCTCTCTGCCCTCCAGCCCTCAGCACACTGGGCTGCAGTGGGACACCCATGTTCCCTGCAGTGCTGTCAGGCCACCTGGCTGGTCCTTTGGAAAACCTGCTGGGGCTGTCTGCCAGGAGCAAGGGTAGAAGAAATGTTCTGTGCCATAGAATGGGTTGGAAGGGACATTTAAAGACCATCTGATCCAGCCCCCCTGCAATGAGCAGGGACATCTTCAACTAGATCAGGTTGCTCGGAGCCCTGGGAACCTGTGCCTGTACCTCACCACCCTCACCATAATAACCTTCTTCCTGGCATCTAATCTGGATCTACTCTCTTTCAGTTTAAATTTTCATTGCCTCTTGTCATGTAGCTACAAGCCCTGTTAAAAAGTCTACCCCACAGCCTTCTCTTCTCAAGACTTAAACCTCCAATTCTCCCAGCCTGCCTCCTAGGAGAAGTGCTCCATCCCTGGGGTCATTTTCATGGCCCTCCTCTGGACTTGTTCCAGCAGGTCCATGTCCTTCCTGTGCTGGGACCCCAGAGCTGGAGGCAGCACTGCAGGTGGGGTCTCACCAGAGTGGAGCAGAGGGGCAGAATCCCCTCCCTCCCTCCCTCCCCTGCTGCCCACAGGGCTTTTGCTGCAGCCCAGGACACACTTGGCTTTCTGGGCTGTGAGTGCACATGGCTGGGTCGCGTCCAGCCTCTCATCCGCCAGCACCCCCAAATCCTTCTCTGCAGGGCTGCTCTCCATTGTTCATCTCCCATCCTGGGTTGATATTGGGGTTGCCCTGTCCCAGGTGCAGCACCTTGTACTTGGCCTTGTTGAGCCTCATGGGATTTCCATGGGCCGCTGCTTGTCCAGATCCCTCTGGATGTCACTCTGTCCCTCAGGCATTTCAACCGCACAGCTCAGCTTGGTATCATCTGAAAACTTGCTGAGGGTGCTCTTGATCCACTGTGTCCTTGATGAAGACAGTCCTGGTCCCAGTCGAGGCCCCTGAGCTTGATCCCTCTGCTGGGGGCAGAGCCAGAGGAGAGCTGGCCAGCACAGCTGCCACTGAGACATAAAGATGTGGGTGATCCACCAGCTGTATCCAGAGGGCAGCAGGAGCAGCCTGGCTGCTCCAACAAGGACCTTCAGCCTCAGCCTGCCAGCTCGCATATTAAATGGCAAATTGTTGCCATTTTTGGGTAATGTTGGCCACACCAAGCAGTGTTCCTCAGGAGACTACTAGAAGTGGAGCAATATTGCCTTCTGGGGAGACATCCAATGTAGTTTGGCTGTGTTCAAGTGACAGACACTCCCAGCCCCTTGTCCCTCGCTGCCCATGATCCGTGCATTATTTCTGTCTGGCTGACAGCCATTGGATCAGGCTGGCTCTGAAAGAGCCCATTGCTCTTGCTGGTAAGCATGTCCCAGTGACAGCCTCCCCTTGTTCTCTTGTGCAAGGAGAGGGGCTGAAATACGGTTTGAATTTCTGGCCAGTGGTCCATCCCTTAGGAGGGGCATCTGTCTGCACTGTGGGTTGGATTGTGCAGCTGTGCTGAGAGTGGCTGCCGGGGGAGGCAGGTTCTGTCTTACCAAGGATAAATTAAATCAAATAAATTCTAATTAAATTCATTAGCTCAACAAATTGGACAATTTGTCTCCCTAAACACACATTTGTATTATACTGTTCATCACCTGCATTGCTAAAATCCCAATAAAAACAAAACCTCTTTCATTCCTGGCCATGGCAGCGCTCAGAAATGACAGCTGTGTGAGGGAGCACAAGGCTGCCAGAGCTGGGGACGTGTGGGCTGTAGCAGGGGGGCAAGGGCTGAGGCAGAGGCTTGCTGGCTGCCCATGCTGAGCCAAGACCTGCTGCTGAATGAGGCCAAAACCCTAAAATCCATAACCCAGCTGCTGGATGCTGTGGGAGAAAAGTTCCTGACAAGGATCTGAGAGAGTAACCAAGGGCACAGGGCTGCTTGGCTGATGATGGGTGATGGTGAGAGTGGGGAGAAGAAGGGACGGGGAGGTGGATCAACTGTGTAGCTCCAGCATGGCACGAGGGAGGGCAAGGCTCTTGGCATATGGCTCCACAGGGAGATGCAGAGAGATGGATCTAACTGACAACATTCGGACGGCGTGTGCATTTCTAAAAATGTCTGCTGTTCAGCAGGAGGCTCTAATGGGCCTCAGGGAAGACGGATGTGCTCCTTTTCTAGGTAAAAGCACAGGCCAAGGCTTGATTTTACATTTAAGATTCTGGCACTGTCTGCCTGCAGCCTGGGAAGTCTGGGCTAACTTAATTCATCCCAGTCGGGCTTTCTCCTGCAAGGATGTGCTAATGATCAGCAGTCGCTGCTCCCCGTGATCCGCCCGGCTCCTGACAGCTCAGCCTGCAGCCCTGAGGAGACCAGAGCTGTGAGCAGACTGTCTCCTCAATACACTCTGAATTCACTCTTCTGAAGGGTGCCTGGGCCACTGGGCTGAGTGCACTGGGTCTGCAGGGAAGCTGCTCCACTCCACTCACAGAGGCTCTCACTGCACCCAGGAGGACACACCAGAGAGGGGCTGGCTCAGATCCACTGCTCCATCGCTGTCCTACCCACACTCTGACTCCCTCTCACACTCACTCCTGCCCCTGCAGAGTTATGTTGGTTTCTTGAGACTGTCAAGAATAGGGCAAGACCTACAACTCTTTTTGGCAGAGGTTTGGACCACGCCCCTGAAGCAAAATCTCAGGAAAAAATTCTGGCTATTGTCACAGTAGCTAGTGTGGAAAAACACCACTTGCACATGCCGAGACATCCCCTGAGAGGCCAGGAACTGTGGGTGCTGCCAGTCTCCCCCCAAGCCCTTGGGTATGGGATGCTCTCCACTTCCCCTGTGTCCCCACAGCCACATGCCCTGTGTGTCCCTATAGCCCATGTCAGGGTGACAGAAGCCAGGGAAGGACCACTCTGGTGATGGTTAAACCAGTTAAGCTGCAAACACTCTCTCCTCACAGCAAAATGTGACTAAATATGTCTCCATATCCATAGGGTAGCCAGAGCAGAGCTCAGTGACAGCTGTCAGTCAGAGGCACAGGGGAAGAAAGGAGGGGAAACTGCTTATACTTACACCAAAATCACCTGCCAGGCCTTTTCTGGATTCTCCGAGGTTGCTGCAGATGCTTTCCTGATCCCTCTTGTGAGTGTGTTACACCAAATCCATGTGGGGCTGCCTTCCTTTCCCAAGGACCCTGCCAGCTCTCTGCACTCCTCCCACCTCCCCAAGCCTGTCCCTTCTTGAGAAGGGAATGTTGACATTGCCAGCTAAACTGAGGACTTGTCACAGCTCTCTGGAGTTGCAGTGTCACTTGGGAGGTCTGGGAGTGACCTTCCAGAGGCAGCTGGGTTGGTATTTTGCTCATCTCCAGCCACTGAACCTCTATTTTATATTTCCCTGGACAAAATATGTGTGGTGTGAACACCTGCATGGAACAGCAGCCTGTAGTTCACAGCTGGCTCTTGTTTGAAATAACATTTGAGACTCATTGCTCTTTTTGGAGAGTGACTCACACCTACAATCCATCCTCAGGGAGCAGCATTAGTGCCTGTCGGGACAGAAGCTCCTGCTGTGCCCAGACCAGCATTCTGCTCCCTGAAAAGCTGGGGCAGCAAAGTTGCCTTCCTGATTTAGGGAATCAGCAGAGCAGCCACGCTCGCAGGGCTGCCCATGAGGCTCAGAGCCCCACGATGGGGGCAGCAGCACCCAGAGGCAGCAGGAATGCAGCCCCCCAAGCTCACACACTCACATTGGTCTCTGGAGCGGGATGCCAGCCAGGGAACGTGTGCTGCACCCCTGCAGCCGTGCACAGGCTGTTCTGTGAGTGCCCAGCGTTTGGCTGGCAGCTTTACAGGTCTTCTCAAACAGCACGAGCTGCTCCAGGAGCTGCCACAACACTCCTGGTGAGTGCTTAGGGCCTGAGCTGACACCACGAGTCATTTTGGCTGATTCAAAATGAGGACTCGTCTCCCTGCTGCTTGCTTTGCGGTTAAAGAGGGACTCTGCTGGCTCCCAGGGTGCATGGGAGCAGAGGGGAGATGTCAGAGAAACCCTTCACCTTCCTAACGCTGCAGAGCTCTGAGCAGAGGGAGCGAGGCTGGGGAGAGGGCTGGCACAGAAAGCAGAGGCTGAAACGTACCTGCCTTGATAATCTGAGGTGGGGGCGGCTGGCTGGGGGTCCTGGACAGGATCATCTTCTTGGAGTCCACCAGGAGACGGCAGTAGCCTGCGATGAGGCAGGCAAAGTTGGTGGCTTCAGGCCACTCCATCAGCAGCACCAGCGGCTGGAAGGCAAGAGAGGCACAGTGCTGAGGGTCACTGGCTCAGCTGATGGGGACCAGAGCTCCACGGGGGCTGCACTGGTGGGACTGGGGAGCTGCTGGGCCCCGCACTGGTGGGGCTGGGGAGCTGCTGGCACTCCCAGCACTCGCACATGGAAAACCAGCCAGGTGCATGTCTTTGCTGCAGCTCACCCACAAATGGCTGTGCACAGGAGGGTGTCAGGCTGCAGCTGGCAGTGCTGCTTGCTGACTCCCCCGAGGATGAGGGGAGAGCTGCAGCCCTGCTGGGCACAGCCTGTGTGTGGCAGGGCCCCCACACATCCTTCTGATCATTTGTCTGCATGCCAAGCACCAGTTTAACCATCAGCCTACCTGCAAGCACCAGTTTAACCATCAGAGCCTCGGGAAGAGTTTGTGGAGTCTCCAGCTGCCAGAATTCCCCTTTCATTGCAGGCACCGTGTCTCCCTCCCGTAAATTAAAACATCTGCATCCAGCAAGGTGCCAAAGGGGCCAAACCCCATTACACCTTCCCCCAGCTACCACTCTGTGGATCTTATTTAAACCTAACCCTTTGGAAAATTAAATTTGTGCTTAGGAGCAGATGGTGCCTTCTCTTTTAGGAGAGCATTTATTTGCATGCTAAAAAAGATCCTTGCTTTAAAGAGATATAAAAATCAGACACGATCTGTGTGACACATATAACCTCACGGCACAATCTTGCAGCAGACAGTGCAACTCCCAGTTCCCAGATTGTCCCAAGGAGAAGATTAGCAAGTCCAGGGAAGCTGTTGGGGTGGGATTCACTCCTACCCACCTGGTGAGGTCCTGTGCAGAGGCTGGACAGAGCAGCCTCTGCCGGCACAGCTCGGTTGAGTGGTCCATGCTCGGTCTGAGCCCCCAGCACTGCTCAAGACAGACCCATAAGATGGAAAAAAAATGGGCAATGCCTTCAATAGTTATGGCAAAGGCAGCTGCTGCCCTCACCTGCCCCTTGCACAAAGCACCCCTACCTGAAGGACCCTTGTACCCAGGTGCAAGGTGTATCTGAAACAGCTGGGGATGTTTAGCTGCTGCTGCTGCCTCTCTTGCCACGCTCAGCCTCCTCCAGGACCCAGAACAAGTCATTTACCATATTCAGGGAACACCAAGGCTGTTCTAAAAAACACTTAAGCCTACACAGTGTGAAAAGCATTAAAGCTATTTCGGTTTTCTTGTTTTATAACCACAAGAGGTTCCTGGTGCCCACTGGCCAGTTCTGTGCTCTGCACAGTATTTGCTGTTGTAAGCCACCAAGCCAATTCTGGCAAAGGAAGACCCACCCTAGGCCAGAGTGTCACACTCTGGACCATACAGTGCAACAAACTTGGGTGTGAAGCCATCAGCCCTGGGCAGAGCTGCATGTGATCCCCAAGCCATGCCAGCCCCTGGCCAGGGTAAAGAAGTTCCCTCTTTCTCCCAGGGCCAGGGTAAAGAAGTTCCCTCTTTGGCTGCTGTGCAGGAAGATAATGGAAAAGAAATAACTTGATGTAAAAGAGAAATAGCCTGACAAGGACCATCCTCTGCTGAGAGGCTCTGCCCCTGCCCGCTTGACAAGGCTCTTTCTGTGTCCTGGAAAATAAACCTGCGATGACACAGATCAAAGGAGAAGTATCAAGCCAGAGAGAGAGGAGTGAAGAGATTCTCAACATAGCTCGAAGGAGGCAGGCATGCAGTGGTGAGGGGGGTGACACCTCTTAGCCCAGTTCCAGGCTTGACATGAGTGATGAAAGGAAACCATGTGTTCTTGTGGATGAAGGCATCCTGAAAACAAGTGTCTTCTACGTAGGGCTAAGCCCTCCTGGGTTTTTCAAGCCATCTGTTGAATGAGGACATATTTGTGCATTTTCCCTGCTCTGTTTCATGAGGGTTTGGAGTGTCAGCAGCAAGGGAGGGAGGGAGGCAATGGCTGACAAATGCCCACTGCTGGGAGATTAAACCAAGAGGCCAAGGAGGGCTGAGAATTCCCTTCCAAAAGGAAAACTAGGGGATAGTTTCCACCATGTGTGAATCCCACCAAGGCAGTGGCACAGGGCTGTGGACCTTCGCTGCCTCCCTGTCAGTGCCCAGAATGCAGCCCCCCAGGGCAGCCCCAGTGCCCCAGCTAGGGACCATTATTTCTGAGACCTGTTTCCCTCTTCGCTCAGCATCTCTGCCTCAGGATGCTCCCACCCGTGCAGGATGGGGCTGTAGGCTGGCAAGAAGCAGCCCCTGGATCAGTTCTCCTGAAGGGTGGGACACAACCACCCTCACTGAATGTTTCCTTGCCTACAGATGAAACACCAAGGCGCTGCAGCTTCCTACCAGGTCTCCAAGCAAGTCCAGCCTCCAGAATGGGTTCCAGCAGTAGGTGTGGCATGCTGGGGCTAACTGTGGCACTCTGCTCTGAAAAAAGAGGAATCTTAATGCTGATTATAATTACAGCTTAGAAAAGATTATTCTCATATACTGACAAGGAAGCTGTGTGAGAGTTCTTCAATGGCCAAGTGTTCAAATATGGTTGTTAGGGATTAAATCACTTCAGGCGCAGCTTGGAGCCATCCACCCGTGCTGCCAGCAGCACTCTGGTGATGTCTCCATGGCCTGGGGGCCCACCCTGCCATGGGTCTGTGTCCTGCTGGTGGATTATGAGCTGTGTACAAAGACACTGAGCAAAACTGCTGCAGTCAGGCTGTGCATCTCCCTTGGCCTTAGTGGCTTCTCTGCTGCTCACTAACAGAGGTCTGGCACAGGATCTGAGCCTTTCCCACATGGGATTACAAGACTGAGTCTCTCCCACTCGCCTCGGTAGTTTTGTTGAGATTGCAACAGCTCGGCTGCCTTTGAGATGTCCACCCTGCTGCCACATCCCCCTGGAAGTGGGCAGCAGATCTGAAAGTGATTTATGGGGTAGAGGCAAAGAGAAAATGCGATTGCAGCAGCCCTGTTCCATTGGGAAATCATTCCACAAAGAGCCATGGGGATGGCAGCTAAAATGGAGGTGTTATTTTTAGGCACTGGCAACCTTGGCCACCCTGCTCCATGTGGGCAAGGCAAACGAGATCGTGTGGAGACAGCCAGGCACAGGCGGGCTGAGCAAATATTGACTGTGTCAGCAGGTGCATGAAACATTTCCAACTCGTAGTGCTGAGGGTTCTCGATGGCAAATTCAGGGCGGCTTTGCAGGGAGCTGCTCTAAATAAGAACAACTCATGACTGCAGTCTATGCTCTGGGCTTCCTTGTGACACCCCAGGCTTCTGACAAATGGGATTCACCTCCTTTCCCTTGGAAACATCCTGCAAGAAGCAGTGAGGGCTCGTGCCTGTGGTCAGGACAGGCCTGGTGCCCCAAGGGGCTGGGGTTCATTGCGACACCCCTGTGTCTCCCTGCGGTTTTGTTAACTCCCTGCTCAATTTCAACCAAACTTGACAAAAAGGCAGCAGCCTGGAAGAGCATGAATCTTCCTAAGTTTTCTAAACCCAGCGGTGCACTAGAGCACAGACTTCTGTGAGCTGCCAGAAGGCAGGGAGGGATGAGCAGGAGCAAAAGCAGTGCTGTTCCTCTGAGCCCTGCTCCCTGCACTGTGGCCACGAGGTGCAGAATGCTCTTTCCCAGCTGCTAATTGGTTGATCACTGATGGAGAACAAGTTATTAATCTGGATAACCCTGGGGCTGTCCTCTCACCATGCCCACCAGCCCATCCTCATCCTCACGGTCACGTTCTTGCTGCTACAGCACCAGGGGCTCACACCTCGGTGGCCCCCAGGGCTCTGCTTCCCTGGGAGAGCAAAGCAGAAACACCTGCCTGTGTTTTGTCAGGGCAGCAGCGCCTTTAGGATGAAAACTCCAGGTTTTACACAGAAGCAAACTTGCTGGGATAACCCTACTGCTCTAAAAATGCCAAACATCAGATTCCCAGTGAGGTGCCCAGGTAAAGGTTCATCTCTGACCTGCAATGTGCCAACATGTAAAGAAGCAAATTTTAACAAGGATGCTCTTTCTACATCTAAATGCATAATACCAGCCTGAAATTGTTGATGGCTTGATCTTTCACTCGTAATGGTTTTCTAGATTTTCTAGGCCTCATGAGGAAAGGACACTTTTTCACTCAAAGCTTCCTGCTTGGCAACCAGTATCCCTGGGAAGTAAAACAAAATACTTTTATACTGGATAGAAGAAATTACTTTTGCATTACCTTATTAATGATAAAGTGATTTTTCTATTATGCCCTGCCTTTAAATCAGACCTCATATCCTTCTGGAGTGTATTTTGTTGTTCAGACAAAGGTCTGGAGGAAATTTTCTGGCCAGGGTTATGCTAGACAATTTTAACAGTTCTCATATTTAAATTAATTTATGACCAATCTATTTATACTATAACCTCTAAGCTTATAAGCATTTTCTTTTAATCTCCCCCCTTTATAATGTATTTTTGGTCTTACCCTGCTTCCTTTAATGCAGTGCAGCAGAAAGATGGGAGATGAATTTATATAATTTATGTCCTTTGCTTTACTTGGGGTGCACTGCCAGGTTTTTATTTAATAATACAGGCACCTGGGCCTAACGTGGCAGCAGTCAATTTTTCACTTCTACATTGACCTTTCCTTCCCTCTCCTTAAGCATTATTAACTCAGCTGTATCAATACCAGGCTGATTGTGACTAGGACCACTATTTCCCACTTGTTGATCAATAAGGGCCCTGCCTTGGTTAGCAGCAGACCTGCAGGGCTGCTTTTTTGGTTGGGTTTGGTGTTTCTTTCTCTATCTCTCTCGGTTTTTTTTTTTTTTTTTTAAGTTTTTTTTTTAATGTACTAATCAGATTTGGCTTTTCAGGCTTGGAAACTCATTCTCTCCACATGTTGTCTGCCTCTTGTGTTTCTGGCTGGCTCCTGTCCTGGGTGCCTGCAGGCAGTGCTTTGGGTGGCGCCGGAGCTGGAACATGCTTTACTTTGCATCCCATTCCCTTGTTTTACATCCCATTCCCTTGCTTTACATCCCATTCCCTTGCTGTACATCCCATTCCCTTGTTTTACATCCCATTCCTTTGCTTTACTTCCCATTCCTTTGCTTTACATCCCATTCCTTTGCTTTACATCCCATTCCCTTGTTTTACATCCCATTCCTTTGCTTTACTTCCCATTCCTTTGCTTTACATCCCATTCCCTTGCTGTACATCCCATTCCCTTGCTGTACATCCCATTCCTTTGCTGTACATCCCATTCCTTTTCTTTACATCCCATTCCCTTGCTTTACACCCCATTCCCTTGCTTTACGCTCCATTCCTTTGCTTTACACCCCATTCCCTTGCTGTACATCCCATTCCCTTGCTTTACACCCCATTCCCTTGCTTTACACCCCACTGCGAGCAGGGATCTGCGTCCGCCCCTCCCACCCAGGTACTGAGCCAAAGGAAATCTCAATTCCTCCCTCTCTCCCACGAGATGACAGTGTTTCAGAATGGCTTAATGCAAATAAAGATTAATTCGGTGTAAAGAACCAGAGCCTGCAGGTCTATCGTCACTCCAAAGCCTCGCTCTTCCTGTAGGAGAAAGCTCAGGGGCTTCAGTCAGTGCTTGTAGGAGTGGGAGGAATGTCAGCCCTGCTTGCCCTTGGGACTTTGATGGGCCCCCCACTGTTTCCAGGCTAGAATTTGGCAAATACGCATTGGGCACGTCCCCGCCATGCCCAGCTCAGGGGAGCTCAGCCAGGCCTGGGGCCAGCTTCAGCAGAGAAGGCTCTGAGGGGTCACCATCCCCTGGCCACCAAGAGGAAGGGGCTCCTGGGCTCCTTCCATGGGGACAGGAGAAGGCTGAACCCCAGCCGTGCCCGCTGCGCTTTTTTCCACGGCAGGCTGGAAGCACACTGGGGCCCTGGGACACCATCAGTACCCAGATTCCAGGTGCAGCAGCAGCCAGGGACCTTTCGGAATTAATTTTTCCTTTGTTTTCCTCTGTCAAGTCTTGATCTCGGCTTAAGCGCCGGCTGGCTGCAGGCCCTGCCGGAGCCCAAAGTCAATTACCCCGATGGCTTTGATGGAATCGCGCTTGGCCAGTGGCCAGCGCCGTGGGCTCCTGCCCCAGAGCCCGGCACAGGGACAGTGCACAGCCTGGCACAGCTCCTCCGTTAAGCTGCAGACACTTCTCCGGGCTCAGGTGATCCGGCTGTCCCCCAAGCATTCTTCTTTCATTTGCATTCAGAGTGCTTCAGCAGCCCTTTTTTCCAATGTCAAGACTGTTAATAACAAAAAGCCCAGCGGTGTGAATCAGAAAGGAGAAATGCTCAGTCGGAAAAGGCATTTTGGTAAGAACAAACCCTTTGCTCCTGCAGCTGGAGTGTGCAGCTGTGTGAATCAGAAAGGAGAAATGCTCAGTCGGAAAAGGCATTTTGGTAAGAACAAACCCTTCGCTCCTGTGGGAGCCTGGAGCTGAGCAGCTCTCCCCACCGGGAGCCTGGGGGAGCAGTGACCCCCCTGTGCCCCAGGGGGCTGCCAGGCTTGTCCAGGTGCCAGGCTTGTCCAGGTGCCAGGCAGGAGATGCTGGCATTGTCCTTCCTGCCATGCTGGGAGGCAGAAGAGGACTTTGCAGTGCTCTGCTGGGGAGGAGGGGAACTGCACACCTGAAGCTCAGTTCCGAGCTGGCTCGGAAGCACTGGCCACTCTCAAATGCTGCTCCCAGCAGGAGGGGGGAGCTCCTGGGAGATGCAGGGCCCCCAGACCTGAGAGGCTGCGCTGAATGCACAAAGATCACAGCAGACACCTTGTGCCACCTCCCTGCCCTAGCAAATCCATGAGCTCCAGGATCAGAGCTCAGACACGAGGAGGAAGAACGGAGCCCCCTGCAAAAGGAGGGTTTGTCAGGTGAGAATGACCACTGGAACCGGGAAAATTACCACTTGCACCACTGCAGTGCAGCTGGGAAAGCGCTGTCCTGGCCCCAGCCATGGCCTGCGAGCTTTCTCAGCATTCCCAAGCAGAACTGCCTCACTCCCTCTGTGACTATTGAGACAAAACCTGCTCCTGTTCTCCCAGCAGCTCTTGCAGACCTTGCAGGGAACAAAAATCCTTCTTGGAACCAGCAGCAGAGGCCTGGAGGCTTTTGTTCTTCTGTCCTGAGGTTGCGCAGCTCCGCTCTGAGGGGTTCTGTCAGCATTTGCCCCCCTCTTGCCACATTCACAGTGGCAAAAAGCTAAAGAAGGCAAAGCAGAGGTACCAGCCCTGGGTTTGTATCCCAAATCGGGCTGTTTTAAACAGAAATTGAAGCCCAGGATGGAAAAGCTCCAAAACAAACCAATTAACTGCCTAGTGAATAATTCATAAGACAAACAGTATTTCTTTTCCGTCCAAAAGAAATGCAAATGGTTTACGATCTCCTCAGGCCTGTTTGTTACCTGAAAATCTCCCCCAGCTCCTTGCTGGCAGGTGAGTCTGGGCTGTGTCTGCAGGTCAGCAGCAGATAAGGATGCCTGGAGCTGCTGGCTGGCTCGGTCAGGGTGTTCAGACCTCCCAGCTGAGGGCTGCTCCACGCTCCGACGCCTTTTTCAATCCATTATTTTAACTGCACTTAGAAATTCAAGACAGTCTTTCTGCACAGAACCCTAAACCCAAATCACTGACCATCTGTGTTCCCCCAGGAACTCAGTGAGCACCTCCCACAGATTGAGGCTGGGAGCTGCCCCAGCACTGCCAGGGTGCAATGGCCCAGGGGGACATCCCCTCCTACACTGCAATCCGTGGAGCTCTGACAGCCTTCCGAGGGTGATACAGATTTGACAGGTCCCGAGAGCACTCAGGACGCTACTTTGAGTCCTCTAATGGTTTGCAACTCACAGCAGAGACAGATTGATTTGCAGCCTAGGGCTTTAGCCAGTGACACGTTCAGTGCAATAGAATAATTGCAGAGAGCAGATTAGCACTGTGAGGTAATGATCTTTTTGCCTGCTTTTCTTAGCCTGCCTCATCCATCGCTGTCCTGCGTAGGATTAGCATATGCCTCATTTTGGAGCAGACATTCTGGCTTTAAAACCCAGCCCTCTGGATAATGGCTAAATGAAGACAGATAACAGCAGCCTCTGCCCTGGCACGGTGCTGTTGAGCCTGCTGAGATGCACAAATGGGGTGCTTGCTCCACTCCAGGCAGGCAGAGGGGCTTTCAGTGGCCAGAGGCAGCTGCCTGGAATTTCTCGTGGAGATAAAGCCCATCGTGCATGCAGACATGCTTGCAGGAAGTATGTGAGCTGGCTTACTCCAGTGAGCTGGTTTTTCTCCAGCCTTTGGGGGGCTGGATAGCAGAGGAGAAGGTACACTCCTGCAGCAGGAAAGGGCTGGTGGTGGTACAGAGCGGATTTTTGCTGCTGTGGGGAGCAGCACTGCGTGATCTGTGGACAAGCTGCGTGGGAATTGCCACCTAATTTAGAGCAGATGGATACCAGCATCACCTAAGCCTCCAGAGCATCTGTCACTCCTGTGGCCAGTCTGTTCTGGGGGGAACAGTGCCCTCTTCCACACCAGGGAGAGGACAGCAGCACCGCAAGGGCTCAGTGCCATGGAGCTGCTGGACAGTGGGGACAGCCACGCTCAGAGCACTCACAGTGAGCCACCAGCCCTGACAGGTTCATTGTAGTTGCACTGTTTTAAAAATCTTTCTCTTCTTCCTCATGGAGAATAGAGATAAGTTGCATTTTTGTGCTTTTCTAATCTCTGTGGTTTGGTACTGGATGCTGTAGGGTTGTAACCAATCATTTTAAGGGGTGGAAAATTGCCGACCAATAGTTGTTAGATGATTAATGTATAAGTAAATAAAGTTTGGTAAATAAAGTTTGCTCTTTCGCCATTTTGTCGTGCTCCTGCCTGACTTCCCTGTGAGCTTCCGCGAATCTCCACGAATATCAGAAAATCTGAGCCAACAGGTTCATGACCAGCCTATCATTAGTGCATTAATATGGTGATTTTATGCACACAAATCCGAGGGGCGTGGGCAGCAGGGGGAACCAGCAGGGTGCAGGCAATATCCCTTGGTTATTTCTGCTCTGCGAGGAGTAAATTGATGGATTCCTGCACAGCCCAGCAGCTGGAAGGGCTGGGCAAGGAGGCCTTCCATCTGCCCGGGCTGCAGCAGGGGAGGGTGAGGGCTTTGAAGGGCTGGGGCAGGCACAGCAGGACACCAAGGCTTTCACTGCACTAGTGACCTCGGTGGGATGAAGAAGAGGGAATGTTAAAAACATTACAGTTGACCAAATGCCCACTGAATTAGGAATGCAAAAAAAGGACTTAATTGATGAGACTGTTGGAGGGGAGAGCTGAGGCAGAGGGGATGAGGATTAACGTGGCTCTGGCAGAGGCTGCTGGGCTGTTACTGCAGGTTAGCAGAGCTGCTGGACCAGGCACAGCGGCAGCAGGAAAACAAGCTTGGAGGAATTAATGAGCCTGGTGGGAGAAAGTGCTAAAATCCACCAGGACAGGAGGCAGCAGGAGAATGCTAAACAAATCCACCATGATTACATCTGTGAGGCTGTGACTGAAACAGTGCAAGGAAAGGACGGCAGAGAGGGCTGAGGCTTAGAGACCTTGCAGGAGATGAGGAAACACACAGACAGCTGGCAAAGCAAAGCAGCTCAGCTTCATTGGTCTCAGGGGAAAAAGGGATGAATGCAGGGGCAGCAAAAGTGACCCACAGCCAAAGGCTCAGAGGGCTTGTGCAGATCCACTGCTCCCCTCCAGCCCTGAGCACAGGTGAAGGGCTGTCCTGCCTCCAAAGGCTCCTGCTACCTGCCTGGCCTGTGTCACCCCCATATGCCCCAAAGACCCTGCTCGAACCATCAGGGAGGTGTTTGGGTCATAGCCAGAATGCCACCATGCGTGCCCTGTGGCCCTGGGTCATAGCCAGAATGCCACCATGCCTGCCCGGTGGCCCTCAGCAGCAATCCCTGCCTGTGTGGCACAAGGAGTCAGACCAGCAGGGGAGATGCTGCAGCCCCCGGTGCCAAAGGGGCTTTGGAGTCTCTGGGAATCCCCAAGCAAATTCTCCAATGCACGGCTGTGGCGTGAATCCCCTCAAAGGCTGGCCCCAAACCCCCAACCTCATCTCGACCCCTCTCTCCGCTGTCCACCTACCTTGGCATCCAGGATGCTCGTCTCCACCCGGGCCACCCCCTGGTTCTCCCTGAACAGCTGGATCTTGCTGACCTTGCTGAACTCCGACAGCACCGTGGTGAGGTTGGTCTTCAGGTCGATGACGTGGCTGATGCCGTGCCGGGGTCCCACCAGCAGGGTGGTGGCTGGCTGCTTCTCGTCCTGGTGGCACAGGCACATGGACACAGAGACAGGCAGGGGTGACCAAACACACCCTGGGCTGCACAGGCTGTGCTTGGCTCTCTTTGGAGCCAAGCCTCAATGCTGGCAGCTTGGCCAGGTCCTAGATGGCTTTTGCAGAGCAGTAGGTAAGGCTGGTGCCATGAACCAGCCTCCCTGAGCCCCTCTGCAGAGTTGGGAGTGGCGTGCAGGATGCCAAGGCTAATGAAAAATAAAGCTCTGAACTGACTGTCCACATGAAATATTCAGGCTCACTGGTGTCACTACACTAAAGTAAGAGTATGTTACAAATCTGTCTGATCTGGCATTGCCTCCGAGAGAAAGAAGCAAAGGAGGGAGCGAATATATTTTAGAAAATAAGAAAGACCGAAGCCTTAACTGGAAATAGGGATGTTTCTTGCTCTGCTCTGAAAGGATGCTTCAAGCCAGGCATGGAGGAGAAAAGGAGCTGGGCATACCATTGCAGAAGAGAATAAGGGAATTCTTTTTACCCCTTACACAAAGTTCAACTCACAGGCTGGCTCAGAGGCATAGCTTTGGTGTCAGAGATAAAAAAATGCTGTCTACTCAGGCAGATCCTGACCCTGCAGAGCTGAAGATCCAACCCACTGACAGCAGAGGCTCTCAAGGCTTTCCTTGGTGAGCTTGGACCTCAGCAGGGTGGAACAAAAGACTGAGGGAAGTAATTTCTGTGGGAGCCACCTGTCCCCTGGCTCACCACTCCAGCACACACTGAAGGGCAGGCAGCTCCCAGCCCAGCCTGAATTACCGTACCAGTCCCACCGTGTTGAAGAGAACCCCAGCAAAGGTCGGCAGCTCGTTCAGGATCCTCAGGTACTGCAGCTTTGCCTGGGCTGTGGAGACCTGACAAAACACATCACACGGGTGATCACCATCAGCACAGAGGGAAGAGATGCAGGAGGGTAGTGCAGATTTGGGGGCTCTCAGTTAGGGGTGTGCAGGAAGTTTTCAGGCAGCTCTGGGCATGGGCTGGGCTGGCAGCGAGTCTGAGCTGTGGGTGAAGGGGGTTTGCAGTCCCCTGCCATGCTGGGCAGGTGCTGGGAGGTTACTCAGAGCAGAGGCACAGCCCCCGTGCTGGATGTGTCACCCCCTCAAGATGTACAGCCCTCCCTCCCTCCCTCCCTGCGGAGCTGTGGAGGCTGCAGGGACCAAGGCACCTCCAGAGCTTTCCAAGCCCAAAGCAGAGATGACAGTGAACTGATGTGTGCCACTTCAGCCACGCCGAGAGCTGGATCTCAGCTGATCTCACCCTGATCCTCACTGCACTTCCCGCAATCCCCATCACCTCTTGAAAGCACATTCAGGAGAGAGTGTCTACCTGGCTGTCTGGGATTTATTTCCCATCCAAGGGGATTTAATAACAAGAGTCCCCGAGCAGCTGGGGACAACAGGCTGGGGTGGAGAGCAGGCTGCCACCCCAGCAGCCCTGCACTGGGGCAGTGTGGGCTGGGCTCACCTTGGTACCGCCAGGCTGGTGCTGGTGGGCTTTGAGCTGCTGCGACAGGGATTTCCGGAGGCTCTTCTCTTTGAGGAGCTGCAGGAGCGAGGGGGGCAGGAAGGGCTCCAGGCCCCACTCCTTCCTGTGGAGAGGGAAGCCTGCATGAGCTGCTGAGTGGGAGACACTGGTAGAGGGCTGAGAAAACAGGGATTCTGATCCCAGAGCATCCTCTTGCCGTCAGAGGGAGCTGCAGCCTCGAGCACTTCCTTGGTGCCACAGCCGGAGCAGCAGCAGCCCCCAGCGCGGGTCCCCAAGGGGATGGGAGCCCGGGCTGGTGTCACAGCTGCCAGCATCAGGGTGGGGAACAGCAGTGGCAGGCTCTGCAGCACACCCCAGCTCCCACCCACCTTCGTGTAAGCTTAGGGGACGCAGGGCAAATTCCCAAACATCTTTTGGGGTCCTCCCGGGGTGACACCTCCCTCCTTCCTCCCTGTGCAGGCTGGGCAAGGCCAACCTGCACAGATGGGCTGGGTGTGGGCTTAGGTCCCCCAGGAGCTGCGGGAGGGCTAAGCCAGGGCTGCACAGCTTGGCGACAGGTTGAGATTACACAGCCACAGAGCCTTCTCCTTGCCTTGGGTGCAGGCAGAAAATCAGCCCAGGTTCCCATGGAAATGATGCTGGGCTGACAGCAAACATCCCCAGCCCTGGCTGCTGCTGTGGCTGGATGTCAGCGTCCCCTTACAGCGTCCTGTGGTGGGACCAGGGGCTGTGTGTCACTGCTGCCAAGCCACTGGGCCACTGCCCAGCTCAGGGGGGCTCTCAGGGCATCTCATGCTCCGCACCCCAAAACACCCCAGCCACACAGGGGCACAGCAAGGGACACAAAGGACACGGGGACAGGGAGAAGGACTCACTCCACGTTCTTGAGGGAGACCTTCTGGCTGGGGCGGGTGGCTGAGACGGTGATGTAGATGTGGAGGGCAGCCAGCCCCAGCAGCATCTCCGGCTTGGGGTCTGCGCCGAAGCGCTCTCTGATCACATCGTTGCGGCTCTGTGGGAGGGAGAAGAGGTGACCTCAGACAGCTACAGGGACAGGACACCTGCCACCTGAGGGGTGCCTCCACGGGGCCCAGCCTTGGCAGACGTGTGGGCCACGAGCAGCACCAGCTCCCAGTCCCCTACCTGGATGTACAGGTACTCGAATGCTGCAGGATCCCGGCGCAGCAGCTCCACGGGGTCCTTGGGGAAGAAGCTCACACGGAAGAGGCATCTCATGCCGTGGTAGTGTGTTCTTTGCACGACCTGTGGCAGGAGCAGAGGGGAGCAGTGAGCCCAGGAACCACATATATTTGGCTGCAGGGCAGGAGACACCTCCCTTCTGGGGCGATACTTGATTTCTCTCCTCCATGTACCACCTTTCACCCTGGGAACAGCACAGCTTTGCCTGGCGCTGTAGGGTTTATGCTACTCAAGCTAACATTTCCTCCACGATCCCCATTTTATCCCTAGTCCTGTGCAGCACCAGCTTCCTGGATCTCCCAGTCAAACATGTTCATGAATGCTGCCTGCAGCTGCCCAGGCTGCAGCACAGAGCATCTCCATGGTACTGTCAGTGTGGGATGGGTAAAACTCTGATTGTCTCCCTCTTTGGCCACCCTTTTCACCCCTGAGCCTGCAGGACGATGCCAGAGAAAAGGAGAGGCCGTGCCACGCCAGCCAAGCCCCACAGTGGGGGAAGAAGAGGCTCTGTGTGTCCCAGCCCCTCACCATGGCCACCCCAACACCCTCCCACACCCAGCAGCTTACGTGGGCCAGCGGCTGCTTGTCCTGGAGCAGCAGGAAGCGGTGGCTCTGCTCCGGGCTGGAGTACTCCAGGACCAGGGCAAAGTGCTCGATGTGTCTCAGTGACAGGCGGTCCTGCAATGTCACCATCACATCCTGCAAACGCCACGGACAGGCTTGGGTGAGAGGCACTCCCAGGGTGGGAGCTGGGACCCCACCGAGAGCCCACCCCTCGCTGGCTATCAGGGCTGTGCCCAACGAGGCTCGGCAGTGTGAGAGGGGCCTTGGGACAGTCCCCAGTGACCTTGCAGCAGGAGGTGACCAGCAGCCAGAGCCCCAGCACCTCGGCTCACACTGCGGCGGTGCTGAGGGGGCTGCAGGGAGCTGGCCCCTGGCACGGGGGCTCGCAGGAGCATCCAGCCTGGCTGGAGGGCAGGCTTGCAGCAAGGAAAAAAGCCAGGAGAGGGAGAGAGCCAGCAAATCCTCATCCCTGCCAGCTGCAAAGCGTGCCGCCTGGGGAGGCAGACGGGCCATCCATCATGCCAGAGCAGCTCACAGCCAGCCCAGCGCTGCTGCGGTGCTCGTGCATGGGAAGCAGGGGAGGAAAAATGGATTGGGCAGGTGGGAGGAGAGGAGAGGAGCGTCACGGTGCCGTGGGGAAAGCGGAGGGGCTCACCTTCACAGTGGTTCGGCCATCAAATGTGAAGGATTTGATCTGCCCGTTCTCCAGGAAAACCTTCAGCACGTTGGGAATGAGGAGGAGAGCTTCTTTCTTCAACATGTCCTGGCATGTGGGGCCAGGAAAGGGGGAGGCGAGGAGGGTGGGGGGCACGGGGAGACGGAGGGAGGGTGGGGAGAGAGAATGAGTGTCAGTGATGGAATACTTGTGCCATCATTTGCTGCTCTGGGCTTTTGTGCTAAGAGGCACATTTCCCCTGAAAACCCAGCATTCTGTTGAGCCATCAAGAAGCGCAGAGCTGAGGCAATTCAGAGCTGCCTGACAGATTCACCTCCTCAGCTCCCAGCAGCTGCAGTGGGAACAGAGCATCCTGCTCTGTCCAGCACATCCCAGTGCCCATGGCTGGCACTGTCCCGCTCCCCAGCTGGTGTCCCAGAGGGGACCTATGGCTGGGGTGGCTCAGAGCTGTTCCCCCTTTCCTGACCCTTACCCCAAGCCTATCTCCCCTCAACCCTGCACATCCCCTCTGCAGGAAGTTGGGGGAAGGCTGATTTTATTTAGTGAGAAGCGTTTCAATCAGATAATTACCTAATTGATTTTTGCTTAAAAATAGAACGTGCTAGAAGCGCTTTACAAGGGGTTTTTTTCAGTTTTGCTTTGTTTTGGTTTTTTTTTTTTTTTTTAAATAAAACTTTTCTGCAGTTAAGAGATAAAAGCACTGGGCTGGAACCCTTCATTTTCCATGGCCATGCAGCAGTGCCCTGGTCACCCTGCCCCACATACAGGCACTCCAAAGCCTTTGGCATCGGGCTGGAATCCACAGACCTTCCTTAGGGCAAGCACTGGCATTGCCTGGATGCCTCCCTTGAGTGCCCAAGGGGACTCAGCTGAGACCAGCTTTCTAAGGCCAGTTTTTGGGGGTCCATCAGAAGGACAGGGGTGGAGCACAAAGTCCCCCCAGCAGTGACCCAACACGTTGACTGTGCCCAAGGGCATCTGCCCTGTAGGGCTCCCCAGCCAGAGGGCTGCTCTCACCTGCAGAGCCCAAATCATGGGAGAAGAGCCCTGTGGCCCCCATCCACCTCAGTCCCCATGCCCCTGGGGACACCTCGAGGGGCTGAAACACAGAGGAAGGCAGGGCAGGACTTACTGGGTCTGTCTCGCCGACTGTCACCTGCTCTGAAAATCGGACTTTGGCCGGGTTGGACCTTAGCTTCGCCTTCTTGGCTGCGCTGATGAAAGCAGATTTGGGAGACTGGAAAGAGAGCACTGGGTAAATCACCTGCCCGCCCTTGGAGCCATGGTGTGGGGAGAGCTGGACACAGGACCCAGAGCAAACCCCTCTGGAGCCAGTCTGATGACAGGGAGTGGGCAGCAAACCATGAAACGGGAGGGGGTGGAAAGCACGTCCCCTTGGTTGTGGTCACCCAGCGCTGCAGGCAGGGCCAGAACGATGAGAGGCAGCCCCTGGAGCCTCACCAGCAGCACCAGTGTGACAGGGACGCTGCACCCCAGCGAGCACCTGTGCCTGGCACCTTGTGCAAGCTGAGCTCCAGCAGATGTCAGCCAGGTCTTGCTTGGAGGCACTGGCACCGTTGGATGGGAGGGACAAACGGATGTGGATTTGCAGCCATAGGGAGATGGCAGCACCCCTGGCACCCCTGCAGGATGTTCTTGCGGCAGTACTGGGGGAGCCTCTGCCTGCACATCCTCCAGCACAGAGCTGTGTGTGTCTGACTGTGCCAGCACCAGCTGAGCAGCCTGTCCTGGCTGGTGGCCATCCCGGGCCATGAGGCAAAAAAACTTTTTTGCAGCGTGGCACACACCCCCGCTCCTGACAGAGCAGCGCTGGGTGGTGGCATCTCCTTCCCAGAGAGGAGCATAGGGGAGCTCTCACTTCTCTCCTTCCCCGACATCAAAGCGCTCGGTGAAGCACAAACAGTGCCTCTGGCGTGACAGTTCAGTCTGCTCCAGTGCCATGGGCGCCGAGCCCCAGTGCACCACACTGCTGGTGCCAGCAGCACCTCCAGCCCTACTGCAGCCTGGCCCTCCCAGCTCCCCAGGGACTCCCGAGCAGCGACTCCTCCCTGCCACTTCTGGCACGGTGGGTTACTCCGTTAGACATGTCTGATATCCTCAGCAAACCGTAGGGGTTTGGGGATATTTTTCCTCCCTCCCTTCTGGGGACAAGGACGGGGAGATGGCTGCACGCCCGCTGACCCCAAGGGGCAGCATCTCAGACCCAACAGCTTGGAAAAGCCTTGGGGTGGTGGGACACTGGTCCAACAAATCAGCTGAGCTGCCACAGTAGTCTCCTGGGGTCTCCAGGGACCCCACCTCAGTCTACAAAAGGGCTTTTAATCCCTGTCCTGGCTCCCCTGGAGCTGGCCATGGCCCTGCCAGTCTCACCTGGTGGGTGTGCAGGACCGTGAGGATGATGAAGTCCTTGGCCTTCCTGTGACAGAAAGGAGAAATGAAGGTGGATGGGACCTTATGGTGATGGACCTCAACAGGAGCACTTGGCTACCGAGAGCATATCCCACCCTTCCCAGCCCAGGGGTGGCCAGGACCTTTGTGGGCTCCTTGGGGTGCTTGATAATATGTCTGTGGGTGTTTTCCCACTTCTTGGACAGCTGGGAATGGCTATGGCACTTGCTCCAAGGCACTCCCCTTGCTCAGGCTGAGAATTCCCCACCCCAGCAGTGATCGCTGGTGACACGGGTGTGCACTGACACCCCAAGGCTTTGGTAGGGGCACAGCAGCCCGGCATGAGCCCCTCCCCAGAGGCGATGAGGGACAAGTGTTGTCCTCACCTGACAAGCTCGATGAATCTCTCTCTGGGGGCTTCACTCACATCCTCATCGTTGATGGCCAAGATCTGGTCTCCTGGCAGGAGTTTATCCTCAGAGGGGCCGCCTGCCAGGAGAGAGGGTCAGGGCCAAGCCAGGCATCCCGGAGCTACGGGGTGGAGGGGAAGCAGGAGGGTCCCAAGCACCCCCAAAGCATTTGCCCACGCATGTGGCTGTAGAGGACACCCTGAAGGCCCACCAGAGGGGACAGGAGAGGACAGGAGCCCAGGGAAGTGTCCCACCAGGGGAAAGTCCCACTGTGCTTCCTGGCACGCTGTGGCTGTGTCCAGGACCACCCCCACAGCCTACCTGCTGCCACTGACCGCACCACCACTGGCCTCTCGCTGCCAGCCACAAAGCCGAATCCGTAGAGGGGGTGGCGCTGGACCGTCACCTGTCGGAGCGTGTCCGAAGGCAGCTGCCCACATTCCATATCATCGCCACCGCGCTCCTCCGGCATCACATGGCTGCGCTGCAATCACAGGGACAGGCTGTAATGCGCCCCACCACGCTGCCCTGCCCCTCACACCGAGCCCTCTGGCACCTGGAGGGCAGCCCCACTCTGCCTGCACTGCTCCCAGCACTCCCAGTCCCTTCCTGGGACAGCCACGGCCCCGTCCTCCCGTGCAGAGTGGCGCTGCTCACTGCCTGTCCCTGCCACAGCACCGACAGCTCAGGCAGGGGACATTCACGGAGATGCCATGCGAGGGTACATCACGCCATCCTCCCAGCACCTCGCTGCCCCACCCCGGCCCCCGGCATTTCACTTCATTAGATGGGTGGTCTGTGTGGGACAAACTCCTGGTGGTGTGGCTCTGGCCATTCCCTGAGGGAATGCAGCGCCGTGAGGGTCAGAGAGACAGAGCTGTTTCTGCCGTTCTGCAGAGCTGTAAGAGCAGACTCAAGGGTTGGCTTTTTCATGCTGTGTAACACAGCTGAACAAGACCAGAGATAAGTGAAAACAAGTTTAGCCCGTCTAAAAGCTGGGATTACAGCAGGCTCAGCCCTGGTACTGAGTCTCCACCACCAGCCCAGGGACTCCTTTGAGGAGGAGACAAGCAGAAGATGGGAAGAACCAGCCCAGGACAAGGTCATGTCAACGCTGCCCTTGGCACCCCGGAGCAATGCCAGCCGTGGCTCCAGGCAGCTCGGCAGGGCTGTGAGCCTGCTATGGGAAACAATCCCAGCACCACGGGATGGCCACGGAGCACAGCACAGATGGCAATGCACAGAGCCCAGCCAGGAAAACAGTGGTGAACGTGCTGTTGTTTCTGTGCTGCTCATTGCTTGTTCCTGTCCAGACTATTTAGTCTATTTAAAAGAGATCCTTCCCGGCCTTTTGACAACACACCGATTGTTCCACCTCTTATCAGTTTCGGATTTGATGCATCATCCATCTAATGCTATCTGCCTGCATTTCTGACACCCCCGCCCGCTCCCAGCCGCGTTTGGCACCCGCTGCAGAGCCAAGAGGGACAGCACGTGGGGCTGCAAGGGGACAGCAGCTCCTGGCACACACAGCTAGGGGCTTGAGGACATCACTGCCAGCGAAGACGGCCCTGAGCTGAGCCTGATTCCCAGGTGCCCACCCAGAATCCTCTAAGGGAGGATGCCATGTCTGCCGTGGGAGCCAGGAGAGCTCCGAGCACCAGGTGAGCCTGCCCAGGGTCGGGGATAGAATGCTGGGCACAGGTGAGCTCCGCTCTGCGGTGATGGGATGTCACCACAGCCGGGCCCACAGTGCCCCATTGCCAGTGCCCAGCCGGACGGGTGCTCGTGGCCTTCCTCTCCCTCCAGCAGCAGCACATGGCTGGAGAAGCAAACCAGTGAGGCCTGGGGAAGGGGTGAGGAGCAGAGGGTGCAGGCACCCCCTGAGCACGGGAATGGCGCACCCATCCGCACTCCCAGGAGGAGCAGAGCCAGCTCCATCAGCAGCAGAGTGCAGCTGCAGGGAAGCACAGGCGAGACCATCTCCCCAGTGACTGTCTCTGCGCCGCCTCATTAGCTGCTCTGCTACTCCCATGAGCGTTTAAAAGAACAACAGTAACAACCACAACAAAAAAGAATCACACGATTCAAGCAATTTTCTCAAACAGACGTTATCCAAGGCCATTGTGCGCAGCTGAAAAGGCGACTGAATGTAGCACTGCGTCTCCACGCGCCTGGCATAGCCAGGGAGGACGCCTGGCGTGCGCAGAGATGGGGCTGGCGGCCACGAGACAGCAGTCACCGAGCTGCTGGCTTCCCAGGGGACGCTCCTCCTTTCATTCCACAGCAATTCCAGCCCCCCATGCACAAGCCCCCGCAGCAGATGAACACGAGCATGAACAGCAGGGCTTGAAGCGCTGGGATGCCTCAGTGGCTGAGCTCAGTGTGATTGCCCTGGGGAAACAGAGGCAGGGGTGTGCTCACCAAGTCACAGCAAAGTGGATGGCGAGTCCCACACCAGAGCTGTTGTGTCCCCAAATCTGTCCTTCTGTGTGCAATCTGGGAGTTGCTGTCACCCTCACTCCTCCCCACGGAGCCCGCGGCTGAGGCACAGCCGGTGACCGCTTGGGGACAGGGGACAGCAGCCTCTCATGCAGCCATCAGAATTACCATCAGAATTACCATCAGAACTGGTCAGCAGGGACATCTTTGCGGCTTTAGCAGACAAAAGGAAAAGAAAGCACACCTCACTTCAGCCACGACCAGCCTGCCATCCAGCGTCAAAGGGAAGAGGGGAATAAAGAGATGGATACCGACAATAAAAACTCCTTTACCCGGCTCTTAAGCTGCTCCTCTCCTGATAAGGCTTAGACGCTGCAGAAGCATTACCAGGAAATTAAATAAGAGAGGATGAGTAAGCAGGACTTATCCACTCCTGGAGAAGCAGTAATGTGCTCAGCAGCAGGTACAACATGCCTTCTCCAGGCTGGGGCTCTGAATGTCCTTCCTGCGGCAGCTCTCCCACGCCGGGCTCGGGAATAACGTGTGCTCACCCTGGACCAGAGCAAGAGGGCAGAGAGAACCAGCAGCAGCAGTGGGTAAGGTAACTCTCTCCCTAACACTGCTAATTGGCTGCACCCCAGGAGCCATCACTTCCCTGGAGCCTGATTTTTTTGTGTTTCTTCTTTTGATTTCTGGGCAGAGAGCTGTGCTGGGCTTCAAAGCTCTTGGCCCCTCACTCTGGCAGCAGGAGACGGCTGAGGCTGTGGACAAACACTGGAGATCAGCAGCACCCAAACCCAGCCTCACCTGGGGAAAACACTGCTTGGGAAACACCTGCCGTGCCCTTGGTGGGCACAGACCAGCACTGACCACATCCCACTGCAGCAAGCAGATGGTTCATGTCCATGTCCCCACCCCACCTGTGTCCTTACCTGCCTGCTGCCCACCCTTATCCAAGAGCCTTCTCTGTGTCCCTCCTGTCCTTGGGGACCACAATGCCACGGAGGCACGAAGTCACTGGAAAACAGCTCAGCACCAAGGAAAAGAACTCGTCAGGAGAAACCCCTCTGTGCCCAGCAGCGGCCGGAGCCCACCACAGACGTACCCCTGTGGGAGCACCCAGCTCTTCACAGCATCTCGACTGACATGGCATGAAGATGTCCCACCCTGAGGCTTGGACACTCATCTGCTGTGCTCAGAGCTGACACTGATCCGGTCACACTCTGCCACCCAAGCTGAGAGGGACATCAGCTCCATCCAGTCACTGCCCGCCATGATACCCTGCCAAGGGCTGTGCCTTCAGCTTCCTGAGCACCTTCAGACCTCCCTGCCACACAGCAGGGCTGAACACAGAGCCCTCATCCCCCCCAAACAGATAAAGGCAGAACAGGAGTTACTCCAAAAGCTGACGCATACATTTTTAATTTCCTACTGCAATAAATCTCTGCTCCCTCTGAGGGCTGATTTTCTGCCTTTGCTCTTAATGCTGACTGGCCATCTGCCACCAAAATAAACCAGTACCACCTGCCTGGGAGGAACAATGGTCTCCATCTACCTAGGACACTCGCACCATTTCCAACTGTCTTTAAACAGGTGAAAACACTTTTTGCAGCTGAAGAAGGGCTCACAGCTGAGCTTCAGGATGGGGAGTGGGTATGGGAAGGTCTGGCCCTTTCTGCAGAGGGGCAGTTTGCAGGGCTGGGTGCCAACTCTCCTCCCCCTTCCTCTGCTGCCGTGAGCAACCCAAGAACAAACAGAGCCTGTGGATTCCTGCCTCTCCTACTGCAAAACCATGCCCGGCTCCTCCATCTGCCAGGCTGCAGTTGGAGAACGGCTTGTGAGGCATGTGGGATCCTGAGCACGTGTGGCAGCGGCAGGAAACGCCGGGGAATGGGCCAAGAACTGTTTTTATGGGGAACATATGGCAGCTCCAGCCTCACACCCCAGTCTCCATTTCAGATGGAGCCACGGGGCTGCCAGGGCGCATGGGGACCAACAGTGGGGACAAAAGCAGAGCAGGCAGAGCTGGCTGGCACGGGATCCACCACGATGTGCATGTCTGCTCCATCAGCCTTGCATCTGCACCCCGTAGGCATCTGGTCACCTTGGAAGATGGCACTTGGCCCACGTTAACGTGTCAGACACCCCCAGCATGAGCAAACAGATGCTGTACTTCCAGAGCACTGAGGAGCTGCTCGGTCACACACGGAGCCTGACAGCCTGGTCACGCTGGCCCTGATTTGGCAGTGTTTAACAGCTGACTTAGGGGTGCCAGCCTGGCTGAGACCAACACCAAAGGCAGCAGGATAACCCTGGCCTTCACGGCTGAAGTCCTTCATGGACCCAGCCTGGGGAACTCAGGCTGCGTACGGCTCTGCCATATGGCCCACGACTTTACACCCTGTGCTCCAGCTTGGATTTTCTGTCAGTATTGGGAATTGGGAAGCAGTTTAAAACCAGGAGAGGTCCTCAGAGGGGTTAGCTCTGCCGCTGGTGCTGGCTCTGTCCTGAGCTGGCTGAGGTGAGCTGGATACGCTGCTGGTACAAAGGTGGGGTGCCAGATGGCACCCATTTGAGGACACAAATACCCCTGGCTTTCGGTGCAGGGACAAGCAGACAGTGAGCAGCGTCCAGCAGAGCTGCTGGAGAAGCTCAGGAGCGGCCAAAGGCAGCTGTAAATAACGAAGCAGCAGCCGCAGCCTGGCTCCAGGCAGCAGCTGCAGCCTTCTGCTGCTCAGCCTGCAGCTTTTTAAACGGTCCTGGCATCTCACCCGGAGCTAAACACAGGCAGAGGGACCAGGAAGGTTGGGGGCTAGTTGGAAATCTGAGGAGCTGTGATATCCTGGGGGGTGGCAGAGATGGTCTTATTACCCCCTGGCAGGAGTGGAGCCAGCTCAACAAGGTGCTGGGAGCAAGAGGGGCACAAAAATTCTCAGAGTAATGATGCCTATTACAGAAAATACATACAAGCATGGCTAGCAAAGACCCTGAGTGTCACTACAGCCTCCAGCCACACTCAGGTCACCAGAAGAAACAGCTTCTGCACAGGGAGAGACTGTCCCAACACAAGAGACACTAAAGGCACCACCGAGAAACTGCAGCTCAGTCTGTATCCCACCTTCCACAAGCAAACACTCACAGACATTGCCCTTCCCAGCTAAGACCTGGGATCTCCAGGCTAGAAAGGAGAAGAGGGACCATGGCAGTCCCTGAAACCAGCCTGACACTGGCAGGGAGCTGGCACTGCATGAGAACTGGAGGGCACCTGTGGAAGGAGGTTTGTCACATAGAAAAGGCAGCACTTTGCCACACAAGAGCCAATTAATCCCAGGAGCTCACAGCCACAGGATGCTGGGGAGGCTGGAGATTCAACTGGGTTTGAAAAGCAATTTCCAGCTACTAAAGCCAGAGGCCTCTGCAGTTCTCATGCTATAGCTTGCCAGATCCTGGGAGAATTTACACCAAGAGTTGTCTGATTGGGATGATCCTGCTCCCTCAATATGCAGCAGGAGAGAGGACCTGAGCCCACCTTGCTGGCACAGTTCATGTGCATGGGCTGCCCGAGGTGAGTGTGGCAGAGATGGGACCCCAGTTTCACATGCCACTGGATACCTTCAGGAAGCCCTCGGGCTCCAGGGGAGGCACACAGCAGTGGTGCCACGGGGCACTGGGCACCTGCAGGAGTGAAGGATGCTGAGTGTGAGATGATGACAACCTCCTGGTTCTTCACTCACACAGCCTGGCCATGCCTGCACAACTGGGGACGGGCTGGGGTGCTGTGGAACCTGTCTGAATGCCCCCCAAAGACTGTGGGTTCCCTCATTTGTGCAGATTTCCACCATGTTACAAACAGCATTCTCCTTCTCCAAACTGTTTAATGCTATTATAAACACTATCCTCCTCCACCAAATTGTTTTAACCAGGGGCACCCACTCAGGTAGAATTTTTCTCCTCCAATCTTCCCTATGATTTTTGGCTGTTTAAGGGATTTTTGTTCTCCCCAGCTGGAGAAGAGGATCAAAGCAAAATCCTTTAGCAACAGGGTGAGGCCCAGAAGGCTCGTGCTCCTGACTCACCCAGCAGCAGGTAGAGAGCCACGGGGCTGCTGGCAGAACAGCAGAGCTGGAGAGCCTGGGCTGGAGAAAAGGGACTTGAGACAGGCAGGGCTTCCCTTGCAGGGCTCTGACAAATCTGCCTGCAATGAGAGAGATGTGAAGATGAAAGTCGTTCTCCTCTCCAGTGCAGTGAGAGCACGCCCTGAGCAGGGGCTGCAAAGGCACACCACGGGACAATTTTTTTAGGGTATCTTTCTTTACATTTGAGGATGCCCAAGCAGGTGGGTACTAACCTAGGGCCTGGGAGAAACTGGGTTCCAGCCCCTCCTCTTTCACCATCTACTGTGGTGACCACGGGCATGTTACCTTGGTCCTCTCCACCGTGGTGCTCCAGTGGTGCCAGCAGGCAGGAGCCCCACCTTGCCCAGCCGGGCAAGACTCGGAGGGATTTTTGTCTTTGTGAGGACTGTAGGAATACAATAAACAGACAGCCAACACTGGGATAAAATGAGATGAACACATAAGAGGATTAATCAGAGATAAGGAGCAATAGAATAAAATCTGCAGCATTTTTCTCCATTGTTTGTGTGATGCTCAGCTGCATGGTGGGGTTTGGAGTGACAGCAGTTCCCCACCACAGCCTGGCCACTCTCTGCCTGTCCCTTACTGCTACAGTTTTAACTCGGGAGACCTCTTTGTGTCATGAACTTTTCTTTCTGGTGGTACTGGAGGCAAACACCCTTAGCCCCGTGGGGAGGAGGGGGATTACACCAGCCCTAGGTGCTCCTGCAGCTCTCATGCTGGCACAGACAGCTTGAACCCAATCTCAGCCTTTCCTGCAAGAGCCCCTGAGCGCACATAGCGTGTCCCCAGAGCCTCGTGCTCCTCAGGGACAGGATCTGGCTGCTGTGTGGCTCAGCAGCTTCTCTCCAGCAGCAGGAGAAGGCTCCCCCCACACCTGCGTGGGCACCAGGCACCCGAGGCCCACCTCGCTCCAGCGGATTTGCAGGAGAAGAAATTTATCGCTGCATATAAAGTTCAGGGGGGAGTTAAATAAGGCGGGAGATTTACACATCCTTTACATTCCATTAGCACGCAGGCACAGCCTGCATCCCCTCCCAGGCATCAGTGAGGAAGATTCAGGGAGGCTGTCAGCCCTCCGCTCCCACAGCTGGCAGAGAGGCTCGAAAATCCAATCAAGCACTTTCCTCTGGGCCTTCAGGAATCGCAGGACTTTCACAGTGGATTTACAGCGAGTAATTTCCTCCGTGGATGACTTGGACTCCCTATCTCCACCCAGCACAGCGCAGAGCAGGGCAGGGAAGGGACCTGAGGGAAAGAAAGCCAGAAGAGGCAGGACAGCAGGAGAGATAACAGCATCCCCAGCCCAGACGCTGCGTGACAGCCCCCGGGTGCGGAGGGAGCGTGAGTTGGACTCAGAGAGCTCACCCAGCAGCTCCAGCAACCCACAGCCCTGCCCTGCCCTGCCAGCCCGTCCCGGGCGAGAGCTCGCCTTGGCATAGAGGTGACAAATGCTGGAGCATTTCTAGCAGCACAACATTGGTGAGGTGATCCCCCAAGCTCGGACAGAGCTGGCCCACAAGTGTGCCTGTGTGGCAGCAGGGACTGTCCCATCAAGCCCCCAACACTGTCACCAGCCTTGATGAGACACACACAGGACCCTGCTTATGGCAGGTGACAAACACAGCCTCAGAGTCCCCCTCCACCCCTGCCTTTCTCTCCATGCTCCAGGGCTTAGTAAAGCTCTTGAGCTGATGCAAGATAAAGGGAAAAACATTAAAAAAAAAAATGCATGGGAGCAGAGGAGCCCTTGTGTGTGACACTTCCAGCCTGGGGCTGCTGGCCTTTCTAGCAGAGAGGCTTAGTTTATACCTCTTTATAATCTCTTCCAAATCAGCTCCCAGCCCTGCTGCCTGTGCCAGGCTGCCCCTGGAGGTGCAGGGCGAGGAGGGGACTCTGCAAACAGCAGCGTGCTCGTGAGTGCAGTGTATTTCCCAGGTATATATATTTAGAGGCACACCTGCCCACGTGCACTCCGTGTTCAACACGTGGGTGTACAAACATTGCGCTGAAGAAGCTGCAGCAGCCTTGGAGACGGCGCCTGTTTGTGTTCAGCCCTGGGACTCCTCACCCACAGGGCACCACGAGGTGCCCACCCGGGGGAACGGTGCAGGAATAAAATCATAGAATGGCCTGAGTTGGAAGGGACATCAAAGATCATCCATTCCAACCCCCTGCTGTGGGCAGGGACATCTTCCACTGTTCCTGGCTGCTCAGAGTTCCATCCACCCTCGCCTTGGACACTGCCAGGGATCCAGGGGCAGCCACAGCTTCTCTGGGCACCTGTGCCAGGGCCTGCCCACCCTCACAGGGAAGAATTATTTCCTACTATCCAATCTAAACCGATTCTCTCTCAGTTTGAAAGAGACATGGGGATACAGAGCTGCTCCTGGCACAGCACGATCTGACCCACACACCCCAAGGTTCCCGTGGGATGTCCCCCACAGGACACGAGCCCCTGGGTCCCTCTGGGATGCACACACACACTGTCCCCAGGGAAGGTCCAAGGGACACCTGCCCCTGGCACAACTCCCTGCTGGTCCCCCACTGGCACAAAGCCCCCCTGCTCTGTGGGGCTGCAGCACTGCATGCACCACGGTGCTTTGAAAGCACCCATAACGGAGAGAAACACTCCGGCAGGTTTCTAAACAAGGCAAAATCATTTATAAATGTTGGTGTGGTGAGTTTGCCTCCCCTGTCAGGCGAGGAGGAGCAGCAGCTCAGGCTGTGCTGGTGCCAGAGTGACCCCAGCCCCGTCCTGTGCGCTCCCAGGAGATGCTGCTGAAGGCACAGCAGTGCTGGCGAGCGCTGCACACTGAGTGTCATCACAGACCTCAGCACTGCTGCTGCATAGGGATCTGATGATTTTCTGAGGCCCTGCTGGAGTAATGAGCTTAATCAGCCCATGCAAATCAGTTTCCATTTGAAACCAGCCTTATCTAATGGAACCCACTCAGTATTTGCCTCCCAGAGTTTTCACACAGATCGATCTTCCCCATTTCAGGTGCAAAAGGCAGCTGGGACAGGGAATGATTTCACCTGCCCCAGCACTGGACACAGCTTGGAGCTCCATGGCAATTTCTCAGCTTCATTTCTCACATTCTCATCATTTCCAGAAATCAAGGGGGTTAGGCTCTGAAAACCCCTCTCCACTGGCAATGGATTATGTCCTTAGATCACTGCAGCCATTCAGAGGAACATTTGGATAAAGGAGTTTACACAATTTAGCCCTTGGTGTCAGCGGGTTCAGCAGGAGAGATCCTCCACCATGGCCTGTTTTGAATAAGCAAATCAACCATGCACAGGGAGATTCATTTTGTAAAGTGCAAGCGGAAAAAGCAATACCAGTTCCCATCCGTTCCTGGCTGACATTTTATTTAACAGGTTATTCATTTGCCCCAGCGTCCTCAGCAGCAGCAACAACCACTCCTGTAGCCTCCCATAACTCACTGCCAGCTACTTTCCCGGTGCCTTCTCCTCCTCCTGGAGGTAATTAGCAATTATGAAGGTGTTAGACGGCAAGCCACCCCACGCTGTTCAGTGTCACAGCCCTAGTGCTGGCTCCAGGAGCCCTCGGTCAGCACCACATCCTCCAGCACCAACTGATACCTCAGACAGACCCCAAACCTCATCCCTCAGGCTTGATCCTTCCAGGGATGCAGAAGTCTGAACCGTCTTCAAACCTTTGGGAGCGGGTCTCCCTCCTGAGAGAGCCAGGGCTGGAGCCCAAGCTGACCCATCAGTGCTGCACAGACCTTCCCCAGCTCTGGACCCTGAATCAGGTGTTTTGGGGCTGGACCCCAAGGTGTGCACAAGCCCAGCAGTGAGTGAAACCCCTGCGGACACACAAGGTCTGCTCCGAGCCCCTGCGCACACCGAGGACCCCTCTTGCTGTCCATCCTACATCTCCTCTGTTCATCCCCAGAGCCCTGCTGTTGTGCTCTGGCTCATCCACCAGGCTGGACTCAGTGCCTCAGCCCCAGCCAGGGCAGAGACAGAGAGCAGGTCTTGGAGACTTCGCTCCAAGATGCTCCCAGACAAGGCTTATGCAGGGCAGATGCTGAGCCTAAATGAGCTTTGCCAAGGGGGAAAAGCCCTCTGGCAGAAGGTAAGGAGGATGTCTGGAAGGGTGTCTCAGCCCTGCAGGGAAGGGGACAGGGCTGCAAGGAGCTGCCTCTGGAAAGGGAGCGTGGGCTTGGAGCAGCCAGCTGCTCTGGGAAACCACAACCAGCATGGCTCTCCTCACCAACTGCACTGCACTCTTCTTTTTTTTCCCTCTCCTTTTCTCCAATTTATCTTTTTGACACGTTCAATGATGCTTCTGCAGACTGAAAACAATAGAGACAGAGTCTCAGCCAAGGCAATTTCAGAGCTGAATCAAAGCTAAAATAACCTAGACACAGAGCAGCTGAGCAGAGGCAGCTCAGTGAGGAGGGACAGAGCAGTGCAGGTGCCCTGTCCCCCTCTGCCTGGCTGGCATAGGGGACAGCAAATCCCACTCAGGAGCTGTGTGTCTCAATATCCCATTTGCCTGCCACCCCCTTCTGGCCCTGGTGGCATAATTTCCCTCCTCCCAGGGACGCAAATCCCCACTCCATGCAAAGCCAACCCCGGCAGCTGCAGCTGAGTGAGTACCTGCTTGCCCGGCACACTGGCTCCGTGCTTTGCATAGCAAGCACCAGGGTTTGCTGTCCTGACCTCACAGCCCTGCAGAGCAGCCCAAATCTTCCAGGGAGAGATTTTAATTTTTTTTTTCTCCTACAAGTGCTACTCTGCTGCTATGTGAAGGAGGTGGGAGGGACGGACGGACAGACACACAATTGGGGAGAGAGGGAGGATGAGCCGATTCTGCCAAGTGAATATTGCAACTGGACTCGTAACAAGGAACAAGACACAATCCTCAGCATGACTCAGCCTGGAAACACATGCTGCTTCCCAGTCCCACTGCCAGGACTGGCACATCCCCTCTGCTCATCCCACGAGGAAGCAGCCCGAGGCTGGCATGCACCCCAAATGCATTCCACACCCAGGACAGGTAAAGCCAGGCAGCTCCTGGTACCTGAGCAGGCTGATCATGCCAAAGAGCGGCCAGGCAAAACGGGGGCTGCTGCTGCGCAGGACAAGCTGTGCATGGCTGACTCGCTGCTTGGTCTCTCACAGACCTCCTGGAAGCAGCTGTCAGAGCCTGTCTGGTTCCAGCTCCCTGCCTCTCCAGACACACCGATAATTGTGCTCCCCTGTGCGTGTGCCACGTTTGTTTCCCTCTGAGAGAGAAAGGGTTTCAGCATGGTGAGCCTCGGTGTTCTTGAACAGCACCAAAAGCAGCAGGCAGAGCAGGGAAATGGGAGGTACAGGATCACAAACATCCCTTAGGGTTGGTTCATGATGGCACCAGAATTCCTGCCAGGGGGACAGTGGTCCTTACAGGACACTGTTCACATCCTGGGTGAAGTACAGGGGGTTGAGAAAGGCAGCGTTATGTCCTCCAGCTCCTGAACTTGTGAAATGCCACATCCAGCTCCAGGTTTAACTGTGGGGCTGGGCAGGAGCTGCCTCAAGCACCTTCTCTGGGCATCCTCAAGGGCCAGTGGCTGCCCCAGCCCCAAGGAGTCTATGCCATCCCCTGAAGGCACTGTGAGCACCATACATTGTGGCAGCCATAGCTTGCCGGGGTGGATGTGAAACCCCTCACTGGGGCTGGCAGGCAATGCTCTGCTTGTGCCAGAATCTTCTAAGGGAGGTGCTCGGCATCAGCTCCTCGGATTAGGGGGATGTTAGACCTCTCCCTCCTCTCTGCCTCAGCCCAGCTGGCTCCATCTCTCCAGGGGATACATCCCAGTGCCAGCTGACATGGGGCTGACGATCTTCTGAGGACATGCAAATGAAACCAGAGCCCTTCTCCCTCCTCACACGCCAGGGGAAAGCGTTCCCCACGCCGCCTGTTTACAGTGAACGCCATGGTGCGGCAGCTGGAGTGACAGCTCTGAAGATGACATGCCAGCTCTGGCTGTCCCGGGAGGATGTGTCAAACTGTCACACGGCATTAGCTGCAACACATTCCTGCACAACACCCTGCAACCCACACTGCCACGGGGCTGTGGCACCCCTGCGATGCCACAGCCCTCAGAGCCGGAGCTGTGCGAGCGCTGCCTCCACTCTGTCACCTCTCTGGGCAGTCTCCTGGCCAAGGGGTGCTGGTGGTCACTGCTTTGGTCACCTGGCCCCTTGCATATCCTCTCCTGCTTTGCAGACCGTGCTAGACTGATGGGATGAGGCTGAGACAAGCAGCTGGCTGCCCCTCAAGCAGCAGGAGCTGAGGCAGGTGCAGGGGGAAGGATGGAGATGGCACCATGTCACAGCCCCAGTCCAGCTCCCAGCCACACTGCAACAGCGCTCCAGGAGCCGTCCCCAGCCAGGGAGCTGCTGGTGCCATGGAGAGCTTGGCACGGGGCAGGACACTTCCCCATGGCAGTGCTGGTGGGGCTGGCCAGGTCCCCTGGGACACAGCCCTGCTCCCCATGGCCATCCCCTCCCTTGCCATGTGCCATCAGCCCTGGCCTGTGCCCTCGAGCCGCTGGAGAGATCTGCGTACATCCGCAAACTGCTCTGCCTACAGCACCACTGCTTAGCCTTCACAAGAGAGACTGAAACAAATCCATTTTGGGGCAGGTTGAACCCTCTGCTGGGCACTGGTAGAGCCTCAGAGGAGCCTCAGAGGAGAGGTGACCCAGCCAGCAGGGCAGCAGCGGCTCCCTCACCCACCCTTCACAGCACAAGGTCCACATCCAGAGAGCATCGCAGAGCCAGGACCGACACTGCTCCTCATCTGCACGCGAAACCACCACCCGTGGTCTCCACAGCTGTCACCTTGGCACTTTTGGAGAATGCCAATTCATAGCCGCTGGTGGGAACACGTCAGATGACTTTGTCCTGAGTCACAAGAAGTGCCAGAGAGAGCTGAACTTGGCCTCAGAGCTCGCTGCCCCTTCCTTCGCCACTCAGATCGATGCTTTGAGGCAGTGCCTGGCTCTGGGCAGCTGTGAGGCCGGGGTTAAGCTGCTCGGGCACCAGCTGGGCTGCAAATAACACAAGAGGCAGCTGCAGTTCCTGTAAGACCAGGCCAGGAATGCCTCTACCTGACACTCTTAGTTTGGCCGACGGCACCAAAATCACCTCCCAGGGATGTGGACAAGGAGCCACCAGCCCTCGCTGCCTCCTCGTCAAGCTCCAGGCACGGCTTCTCCCATTTCCTGCTTCACTGTTCAGATTAAAATCCTTCTGTCAGCCTATAAAAAAGGTAATCAAAACGATAACAACATCGATCAAACGCTCTCAGCAGATGAGCCAGTTGGTCCTTCATTCCTCCTGGCTGCCAGCAGCTTGTTGCCATGGGTAGAGAGGAGCTGCAAGCTCCATGCTGGGGACCAGGATGGACATCCATCAGGGAAACCTGGGGGGCTCCCAAGATGAGGAATGGGAAGGATTTCAGCTCTGGCACCCTCTCAGCACTCAGCTTGCTGGCAGCGAGCTGCATGGGTGCTGTGGAGGAAGGAGAGCTCCTGGACTCCGCCTGCTCAACCACAAAACCAATTATCCTTGTTGCAACTAAAAGGGAGGAGAGACAAAGCCCTCTGACCACGAGCATCTGCAAATCCTGACGCCAGCAGCAGCGGAAGGAGGAGCAGATGTCCTGGAGCCACGGCTCTGTGCCAGCCTGGGCACACACAGGGGATGGATTACCCAGCAGCATTTTGGGAATGACAGGTGGTACCAAAAATTTGCAGGACAGACGTGAGAAGCTCCCAAGTCACTGGTCTGCTGCAGGCAGAGTGGCCAGGATATATTGGAGGCTACAGGAAATATGAAGCTCAGGGTCTAGGGGCAGTTTCCAAATAATGCCCAGGTCCACTGGGACAGAGACACAGTGTTGGTGATGGAGATGAGCTTCCCACTCCTCTCAGAGCAGAGCTGGGGGCATCATTGACAGCCCGTGCAGGATGGGGGGGTCGGAGGCTTATCTGCTCCTTCTCAGGGCTCTGCAGCCAAATCCCACAGGGACTGGGAGCCCACAGGTGCTGTACACCTTTGTTCTCCATGACAAGCAGGGCAATTCCTGGAAAAGCAGCCTGTGCTGGAGCCTGGGTAACAAAGCCCCTCCTCATCAGCCGAGGGGCCTGCAGGAGCCCTCCTCAGCACTCCTGGTGCTCATATTTCCACAAGGACCCTCTGCTGAACAAGCACCAGGGGAAGGAGCAAGTGGCGGGACACTGTCAGCTCCAAGTCCCCACGTGCCGCTGGCTGGATGCCAGCATGATTCCTCCTGACCACACGCCTCAGCCCTGCTTTATTGGTCCTGTAAAACCCACACACGCCAGCCTCCCTGCTGACACCTCATTTGCAGGAGTACTGCCAGGGGCAGGTAAACACAGGCAAGTCATTAGTGCCAGCATCAGCACAGAGGATCTAACTTGGATCTTATCCTGCCTGAACAGGGAGCAGGGGAAGGCATTCCCTGAAAAAGATCTCCTCAGAAGTGCTGGAGCAAAGCAAACCCCAGCACGTTCCTCTTACAGAGCCAAGGGGTGGGAGCTGAGAGCTGAAGGGAGCTGAGACTTCCCAGCTTCTCTCCCACAGCCTTCCTTCCTTCCTGGAGGAACACACAGCTCTGGAAAGGCCCCACTCCCGGAGGAACACTCTCTTCCCTCCCCTGGCTCACACCTGGCTCCCCTCTGGAACTAGAGGATCCTGACTGAGGAAAGCACCTTTTAAAAAACAAAACAAAACAAATGAACAAACAAAAAACAAAACAAAACAACAAAAAAAAGCCACCCAAAAAACCCAAACCAAAACAAAAAAATCAAACAAAAAACCACTCCCCAAAAAACCAACCAAAAAACCCAAAAAACCCAAACACAAAAAAACCCCAACAAAACAAACAAACAAAATCAAAAATCAGCATTTTATCGCTGTTACACATCAGCGGGGCACACACTGTGCTTTGCTGGCCGCGATTGTACAGACTCCCGCGTGAACCCCCACAGGTAATGGGGTGGGGATGGAGCTCCCAAAGTCCCTTCCCTGTGTCCCCACCCCAGGCAGGACCAGGTATCTAACGCCTTCTCAGAAATGTCTCTCTCATCAGCAGGGTTACAGCAGGAACAGACCCAAGGCTCCTCTGCTCAAGCTCTCTGTACAGCTCGTGAAAAGAGGACTCTCACGAGAGTTGCTCAAAGGTGATGCAGCAGCAGCCAGAAGAATTACCAGCTGCTCCATGCCCAGAATACAATTCCCATTAAAGGGGAAAAAAAAAAAAAAAGCAAAGCACAAAAACCAACCGAGCACTGAACTGCTTCAAAGCATCACCAGAAAGGACCCTTGGCACAGGATCTCCACCACTGAGACCCCAAGCCTGGGAGATGCTCCACTGCAGCCTCCCCCTTCCCACATGGGATGGCCTGGGGGGCTGCACTGAGAAACCTCCATGGGGTCTGTCGAATCTCTGAGGCAAAGTGTTGGGTGCAAAGCACTTTGAGGCCTTCCCTACCCCAGGAAGGAATCAAAGGGGGTCTGCAGGGTGTGAGGCAAACAGTGCTGAGATGTCCCAGCGCCCCAGGGTTGATTGTGTGGGAAGAGGGCATGGATTCCATCGTATCCAAGCCTCACACAGCAAGCCCCAGAACACTTCTGTGGGGAGAAGGACCAGGAGAGGAGCCACAAGGGGTTGTTAACTGGGCATTCTGCTAATGGGAGAGGGAATTAAGGGCTGCTCAGAGGCCAGCACTGGGAACTGGATTTAGCAGCACAGTTCCCTTGGGGATTGCAAAGACAATGTAAATTCCCAGGGGATTAAACTTCAAGAGGGTATGGGACCAGCAGGGAGTGAGGAGAGCCCAGCACCATAGGAGGGGTGGTAATTACAGAATTACCTGCCAGCCTTTTAGGACAAAGAATGACATGAAATTTTATATAGATAAATAGAGAATTAATAAGCTGGGGAAACAGTCGGTGCTGGGGAAGGAGCAGCCTGTGCTATGTGGCTGAGGGCAGCACAGCAGCAAGGCATGGAGGATGGAGCAGGCAGGAGAGGAGCTGGCTCTGCACGGCACAGCCACCCTGGGGATGATGGCAGTGCAGGGGACAGGGCACAGACGCAGTGTCCTGCGCCCACCCCGAGAGGGAAGGGGGATGGCGTGGCTGGTGAGCACTGAGATCAGCGCTGCAAGGAACCTCAGCCCCCGCTTAGCAGTCAGCTCAGGCAGCACCAATGCTGCTGGGGCGCAGGAACAGGACACGCTGTTTTTGCTCTTGCAGGCAGGGAGCACAGCGATGCTTTAACCACCACGGGCCAGGCTGGCTCCTGCATCCCCGCCTGCCCCAGACCCACAGGCACCCCAGGACCTGTGGACAGCACACCTGGGCTTTGCAAGAGCAAAGCAGAAGTGTTGAAGAGCAGAAGAGGCTGAATGGCAGCAAAGCCGAGAGGCAGCTTGCGAGCCTGCAGAGAGCTGGCTGCCTGCCTCTCCTCCAGGACTGTGCCTGGCTGAGCCCTCAGAGCTGGGCATTTCCCTGTTCACTGCCACATCCCAGCCACCCTCCTCACGGCCATTCCAACCTTTGCCAGTGCTGGGAAAGACCAAGTTTTGCTGCTTTTTCCTCCAGTTTGCCACCCAGGCTCCTGCCCCGGCTGGCAGCTTCCCGGCTCTCTTGGCAGGCAGGGCTCTCACATCCTGCCCAGCCCCGAGGTCGGGGTTGGGAGACATCCCCTGGGCTCCTTGGAAACGCTGCCGAGTGGGAGCTGCCACTCAGGGAGTGAGTCACTGCTGGGTGGCAGAGGGTGGCTCGCTGGCACGCCAGGCAGGGGCTACCATTCGCCCCCCGAGAGCTGCGGTGACAGTGACACGGGCAGAGGGCCAGGGTCTCCCCATGCAGGGGCATCTCCTGCAGATGGGTGACAGCCCCACGCCTCCCTCCCTGCTCCTCTGGGCTGGGAGCTGCTGAAGCACTGCAAAGCGATTCCCAAAGGCTGCTTTTCCATGCCATGGCATCAGGGGGAGAAGGAGCAGCCCTGGGCAGGCAGCTCCTGCAGAGATGGAGATCTTGTGTCCCATCTCCTCCCTGCCTGCTCAGAGACTTCAGGACTTAGGGGAAACTGAGGCACAGGGGGAGGACGGGACTTGCAGCAGATCCCTGATGGTGCAGAAGCAATGGGCAAAAGGCTCTCCTGTGCCTCCTCACCCTGGGGGAAGCATCCCCCAAACCACAGGGCAGCAGCTCAGCCATTCCCCTTTGGAACCACCTCCCTGCCTGGCCTCAAAGATAGCTCAGGCTCCTCAAAGCCCGATGGGATGATAAGCACCTCTTCTGAAAGGGAGCAATTACCACAAAATACTGATTATGCAAATACCTTGGTTACCAAAATGATGTTCCCTGAATTCTGAGTAGGAAAGAAAAGAGCCGTGGAGAAAATTTGTTTAGCCAAGAGCCGCATTGTATCTATTTAAAGTGCTGAGAGGTGGAGAGGGACCTCCCTGGGCAAAGGGGCTTTAGGAGGCCACCACAGCCCACTGGCCAGCACACCAGGGACAGAGATGGCGCATGGCATTTCCCTTTTCTCCCAAAGCCCTTCAGGAATACTACTATCACTCCCCTTGCAAGAACGAGGAAACCGAGGCACAGAAGCAGAAGGCACTTGGCCAGCGAGACCCAGAGTGCAGAGGAGAGGCTGAGGTGCTGCCAAGGACAGAGCAGGGTACCCCACTGCTGCCCACTCCCCCACGCTTGCTGCACTGTGGTGGGACAGGCCAGACTTCCCAGAGCTGGCTTTGTGTGGAGTGGAAGTGTGGAGAGAGGCAACAAAAGAGAATGGCCCTGGGGAAAAAATCCTCTGTGGAATAGTCAGAATGGGTTGGGACAGCAGCAGCCATGAAGCTGGTTAGGGGAGGGCTCAAGGGGAACCTGTGAGTCTCATTTCAACAGGCAGGGACTGTCCTGCCTCAGCACATCCTCCCTGGCATGGATACAATGGTGTCCCCAAGGGTCGAGAGCAGCAGGGCTCGATGTGCCACCCTGCCCAGCCCTGGCTGTGCTCTGCTGCTCTGCGCTTCTCCCAGCCTTATCCACTGCCATGGTGGGTCAGTTCTGCAGCCCCACGGCCTCGGGTGGGCTGCACAGCTGGTGCAGAGCTACGGGGGTGAACGAGGTGACCCCACAGCTGAGAGCAGAGCAGGGCACAAACATGGGGACGTCCTTGCTGGTGGCAGAGGACCCTGATAGCCATTCCAGCCTTGCAAGCAAGGCAGCTTTGGAAGGCTCAAGCACTGCCTGGAAAGGATGGAGGGTGACACCCATGACATGAACGCCATTTCACGCCTGGCCACCACCTTTCCCTCAGTGCAAGGTGGGTCTGTCAGTGACAGCTGATAACCATAACCACACAGCTTCCCTGCGTGGGAACAGCTGCTTCTCACAGCGCTGCTGGAGCCACCAGAGCCTCACACGGCTCTGAGCTGCCAGCACGCCATCCCTGCCCTTAGCACCTCACCTGCCTGGCAGTGCCACTCTCCGTGTCTCGCTGACGTCGCACGGGGAGGAAGGAGAACTCGTGATGCAGTAAATGCCAGCAGAGCCGGCCATGCAACGCTGTCCCTATCCTCACGGAGCAGAGAAGCCATAAGTCAGCGGGAATGCTCTTTGCACCGATGCCAGGCAGATTTATGACAGCACAGGCACTGCTGTGCTGGGCCCAGCATCCCCTCCTGCAGCCGGAGCAGGAGCCAGTCCCCAGTGCCAGAGGCTCCATGGGCGGCACCCTGCCACTGGCCACCCACCACTGGGAGGTGACACCCAGCATCTTTTCTGGTATTCCAGGGCAGCTGGGGACATGTATTTCACAAAGCTGGATCACCAGAGGAGTTGCTGGACTGCAGCAGATGGACAATTCATCCTCTCCTGACGGCCCCTCTGTCCCCATGTGCTGCAAGGCAGCCCTTCACCTTCCCAATTCTGATCTGATCCTGTCGGGAGACCCTGCCCTCCCTCCTCTTGCCAGAGCCCCTCTTGGGCATGTTCCCAGCTCAGCCTGTTTGCAAACAGCCTCATGCAGCTCTGGCCCACGTGGGCAGTGCCACATATAACCTGGTGGCATCACTTGCCCAGGAGGTTTGTGGCTCCCTGGGCTGCTGCCCTGGTCTAGGTGGCCACCCTGGGGACTCAGGCAGCTAAGAACCCAAGAAAACCCAGAAGAGCTGCCGAGTCACCTGTTTTCCATCTCCAGGGTGAAATGCCTGCCCAAGGACCAGGACTTTGGCCATGTTGACCATGACATCCGTTGCCTCTTGAAATCCATCTCTGGATTTGAGTGCCCCAATGATACATCCAGAAATTTCTTCTCATGCCCAGGGAGAGATGGATCTCACCCCCAGGTACCTTCCAAGCCCCTGCCTGGCTGCCCTTCCAACCCTTCCTTACCCTTGGGCAGGTCTTCTCTGCCACAGAAAGCTGTTTGTGGCCTCTGCACTCCTGCAAGGACAGTAATTGCTCACAAACGATGGATGTGTTGGATTTGCTTTTGATCAGCAAAAAACCAATTCCTCCTTATCTCCCTTCCCATCCTGAGCTCACACTCCCTCAAGAGAGACAGAAAGTTAAATCCACGGACAATGTAAGAAAAGCCAGATGCCTCCTGCTAATATAACCACAGCAAACAGCACGGGCACTTCACAGTTCCCCTGTGACACTGGTAATCCCACCTGCCACCGACACAGCTCCTGACTTCTCTCAATTAGCTCTGTCTCTCTTACTGCTTCCCAAAATCAAGCATCCTGTGCTCTGCTGGGGTCAAGGGCCTTGCCAGTCCAGAATAATCTCAGTTTCTACCCACTTCACGTGGAACAACTCTGGCCTCCACTGCTGCACCGTGCTGGGGACCAAGTGACCAGGTGGCAGTGCCTGGTCTGTCCTCCCTGCCACCCTGCATCCCCAGGCTGCTCCACCACCTTCCTTCCCCTGGCCCTGCTGCTGTGACAACCCCTGCATCCAAACCCAGGGACGGACCCGAGGAGTGGCCAAGCCTTTATATTGACACAGAACCTTGCACAGGTGTCCACTCACAGCAGGGCTGGTGCTGTGACAGCAGGACACTGCTCCTGCATGGCTTCACACCAGACACTGCTTATGGAGGGCACTGCAGATGTGTCTGGTGGCACTGGAGGTCCAGTGTGGACAACGTGGACTTGTTCCTGGCCCTCTGCCACACCCCAGCCACACTCACTCTGCCAAAGAAAGGGCTTAGCTTTGGGCATCAGAGCTCAAATCCTGGTGAGCACTGCCGTGGTGTCCCTCCTCCCTTGGGTTCAGGTTTCTGAGAGTTCAGAAATCCCAGCAGGAGCACTGCTGGCCTCTCCCACTGACATCAGTTGGCCACAGGGAAGTGTCCCTGCACTCCCCATTGTGGTTTTTTGGACAGGGGTGAAGGCAGAGATCCTGCTTGCCTCCTCCTGTGACCACACAGCTTTCTGCACCCAAACCCCTCAGCTGCCCACACACCATCCATCTCCCCAGGCCAACAGGCTCCAGCCTGTAATTTTGCTACCCTCAGGACAAACAGCTGAGGCATCGAGGCAGTAAGATCCCCCTGGGCTGGATCTGAACGTTTTCAGGCACCGTCATGGTCGTCTGGAGATGTTTTGGGATTCTTGCTGCCAGCCCACTTAGGGACACTCATCACTTATACGACAAGAAGCCACTAGATCCCTCCCAGACCCTGGCCAGAGTGTAGCAGTGATATCTCTGTTTGCCCCTGGGATGGAAGAAGCTGGCATGGGGCTGGAGAGCAGCCAGCCATGGTAGAAATCACCCAGACACCACCCCAAGTCTTCCCCAGAGAGACCTGGGTCCAACCCCAGCAGCTGAGAGGAGGCATGTGACAGCCAAGGCAGATGTGACACGGATGGCAGCTCCTGGCCCACCTCCCACCAGCACCACATCAGCCTCCCAGGACTGCTGGCAGCAGCTGGAAGAGCATTTCCAGCCTGTGCTGGTCAAGGAACGGAGGGAACAACATCCAAACTGCTCCACACGCAGGGACAGAGTGCTCCAGGTGCCTGTGGACACTGCCTTCCCACCTGAATGTGGCACTGCCTGGTGATTCCCAGTACTGACCAGTCCACGTGGGCAAACCTCCCCATTACAGCCCCGTGGGAGTAAACAACAAACATGAAGAGAAGGGGATGGATGCTCAAAGGTGGCTGCTGCCAGCGATGGAAATGGGCACAAGATGCAAGGGAGCATTAAAACATTGGAAATAAAGAGAGGCAGAGCTAGGGAATATATCCTGAAAGAAGCAGTTAATTCTCCAGAGAGAAAATGCAGGGCAGGGCATGGACTGAGGCTGGATATCTGCACAGGGAGGCAGAGCCACCTGATCCACCCAGTGCCCTTCTCCCACCTGTCCCCAGATGAGCAGAGACATGCCACAGACTGTGACACAGCTGAGCAACGCTCAGAGATCCGCTCAGAGAAGGTGCCAAAGCTGGATGGAGGCCTGAGGCACAACCTTTTTGGGGCATGGACTACACCTTTTGCCTCCTCTACATCTGTCCCCGTGCCCAGCTGAAGAGCTGGCAGGACAACAACACCCTGCATTCCATTGGAGCAGGAATCAGAGGAATCAGAGCTGGGGTCTGGATGGCCTCTCTAGCACTCGTGGCGTGACTGATGGCAGGAGGATATTGGCTTCACCACACCAGCTGCTTCTCCCACATCGCTCAGCCTTCCTCTTTTCCATAACTCCCATTAATATTACAAGCCTCTATCAGGACTCTTTTCAGACCGGCAGCCTCCGAGTTGCTTGGAAACTGTTTGCTGCAGCGACCGACAGCTGCTGCTGGGAGGGCTCGACGCCAGCCCACTTCCCAGGGCTGCCAGGACGGAACCTGGTGGAACAGCCATGCTCCCTTCCCTGGCATGTGCCAGCAGCCAGAGGAAGCCGGGATGAGCTGGGAGCAGCTTTGACACGCGCCAGGGATGAGAGAGCCCAGAAAGGCTCGAGGGCTGTGAGGATGGGTTTAGGACTTGGAGATCCCACAGCTAGGCTTCAAAACATTCCCAGCCCCAGGGTAAGGGCGAGTTTCCAGAGCAACATTCATGGAAAAATGTGCTCAGCCTCACAAGATTTATTTGGCCAAATCTGGACATTGAATTCAATCATAAAGATGTGAGAGAGAGGATTTTGCTTTATGGACAAAGTATTGGCGTGGGCTTAATGGTGAAGTAACTGAGACCTCCATAATACTCTGTGAATAATCAGGTATCTCTTCCAATTTATAGCTTACCATAAAGTGCTGCTACAGTTTTGGAGACAGTACTTTTTATACTATAGCAATGACAAAAAGCATATTTTACTGCAGGAACGGCAGTGTAAGTATATTTATCCATCGGCCAGGATTCTGTGGTATACTTTCCTCTCTAATGGCTGTACAAACATACATACATCCCAGATTTATACCCAGATTTTCCATACTTTGCTTTGAAATTTGCATAATATGCGAAAATTTCTATATGAAATGGAGAAGAGCACGGAGCCGCTCCTGCCAAACCCAGCCGCTGGAATTCAGCGCTTCTCCGTCTCGCACTGCTCGTGTTTCCCCACAGTGACAGTGCTTCAGGGATCCTGGAACTGCCTTATTGCCTTGGGGATCCCACCTTTTAGCTCAGCCCTCCCAGGGAGAAGGAAGGCTGAAGGGGAGGTGGATGAGGACCCCAGGGCCAGCTCAGCACAGGAATGCCCAAGGGAGGAAAAGTGAGGGGAGAAGGTTCTGCCAGTGCTGGTGAGAGGCATCTCCAACACCATCCCACCTGACAGCTTCCTCCATTGCCCCAGTGAAGCACTGCCTTTTCTTCTTGAGAAAATATTGTGGAATTAGAAGTCTGATTGATATGAATATGTAACAACGCTGCTTTATTAATAGCAGCTGCATTATCAGTTTGCTCCCTGCTATTGGCAGGAGATCTGGGACAATATGCGGTTTGAAAACTAAAGAGAAATGCAACCCGCAAAGCCAGCAGCAGCCAAGATAATTTCATTCCTTTTCCTGTGGAGCTGGCCAGGGTGACACGGATGCATCGCATCGCTCTTCCTGCCTGGTCACGGGAGCAGGCACTGGGATGGCTTTACAGTGTGCACAGTCCTGAGCACACCCACAGCCATCTGCAAAAGGATTTGCAGTCAGGGCCCCCAGCACAGGCAGCAGACACCCCTCCAAGCCAGGAACCACCACAGCCAGCTTTAACCTCTGCAAATTGAGGTCATTTGGTACAGAGCATGACAGAAATCTCCCTGGCACGGGTAATAAACTCCCTTCGCAGTTTGCTTTCCTTACTCCCCCCATCAGCACCCTGGAGGCTTAAATGAAAACAAGATTACAAAGGAGATTGGATTGGACATATATCTGGTGTGCTATTTTAGCTGTAAATTATGCCAGCTTCATAAAACCCCAACTGTTCTTTCCCGAGATCCCTGCATAGATTGGCTGGCTAAGATCAAGCAACCAGCGCTCGCTGCGGGCAGGCATTGTCTAGAAAAACGCTGAGAGGGTCCAAAGAGGAGCAAGATCTTATGGTGCTACATATACACTCATATTTATATGCATGGACACATAGGCACGACACCCAAGAACTTCCCGTGCCCACTGATCAGCTAGACAGTGACACACACAGAGGTCTCACAAGCCCCTACCCGCCAAGCTTCGGCGAGCCGACCCTACAGATCATCTGTGCTGTTTCAGCTGCCTGTGACAATGCAGCTGATGCCTTCCCCAGCCTTAGCTAATCCCAGGAGAGAGCAGAGCATCAGGCAGCACTGCCCAGAGCAAAGCTGGACGCGAGGTATGGGGCATGGGGCTGTGCTCTGTCACAGAGTGTGAGTTAGCACACGTGGTGAGCTCCCAGCCCCGGGGCTCTGCAGCACCAGTGCAAAACTGCCACAGCCTGAACTTTGCTACAGCAAACCTGGCAGGAGGCTTTGCAATTCCTCTCACGAGCATCACTGCACCTTGGCTGTGCTCCACAGCCCTGGAGGACAGAGCAGCCAGGGCTCCCAGCTCCAGAGCTGCTCCGCGGAGAGCAGTGGTGCTGCACAAGAGGAAGGACACAGCTCTGCTCACACTCAGCTCCAGGCCCCTCTCCTGTCTCTCCCCACGTGAGGGGCTGGCTCCACGCGATGGAGGCACCTTGGCAACTGGGGCCTTGAGCAGCGAGCCACAACCTGGCTGCTGCAAGCACTCTGCCACCTCTGAGGGACAAGAGCCACTCTGAGCCCTGAGGGGACAAAGCCCATGAAGCCCCACAGCCCATGGGAGCCCCTCTCCACCCCCTGCCCCTTAACTGGGGGGACACAGAGGGCAACAGCACTCTGCCTTTCCCGAGCAGGCACGGCAGTGAGCCGTCTTCCCTGCCACACTCCCATGGCTCCACCTGCTCGGAGCTCAGCCAGGTGCCACCACACTCCCCACACATGTCAGCTCGTGGCCTGCACTGGCCCAGAGCTGGACACAAGGCAAGGTTCTCCCTGGCAGGATGGGTCCAGCCTATCTCATCCATCCTCCTCTCCAACCAGTCCCTCTGGGCAATGCTACAGCAGATTGAGTTTTGCACATTTATCCCAAGTCTCCCACGTGAAGAATCCCTGCAGGGTCAGTGGCCTTTGAGGAGACCGTGCAGTTTGTGGGCAGACATCTGCATGTCCTCTCCAAGGGCAGAGTGCAGAAGCCTCCCTGCAAACAGAGGCAAAGCAAGCGGGCAGAGGTCCTGCACCACAATGTCATGTGTTAGAAAGAAAGGGGCAGAGAGCCAAGAGTGGTCAAGGCTGTGCAAAAATGCTGGTCAAATGTGAAAGGCCCATAACCAAAAACCCAGGCGTGCTCACCCTGCTCTCCAGAGGAGAGCTGCACCTCCTTCACGTGGACACAGATGTGTGTCCCCACCTGCGACAAGCCACCTCCTTGTGTTCCTCTGTGCTGTTCACCACAGGACCTGGAACAGGACTTGCCTGCGCGTGTTTGTGTCTATTGATACAAAACCAGGCTTCCTGGGCAATCAATAATGCTATTTAAGAGATAAGTCTTGCTATTGACCAGCTGTTGAGCCCGGCTCCTGCTTAATTTAAGAGGGAGAATGGCGAGGGAGCTCAGAAGCGTTTCCAACGTCACCAGGCATCCGTGTGCGTGCTCAGGCTGTGCAGGCAGGGATGGATTGGGTCAGGGCTGGAGGTACGGTGAGGCAGAAGCACGGTGATTTTTACACAGTAGAGGATCTGTGCACTCCTGGGGGAGAAAAGGCCCATCTGTGAATGCACGTGAGCACTCGCAGTGCCTTGAAGAAATTAAAACTGGGCACGGTGTTCCCTCAGTCCAGCTGTGGCTGCACCAGATTTGAGGCTGCTCTACCATCCTGCACCCAGCCATGGTGTTCTGATCATCACTTCGAGTGGCATGAAAGAGCTTTTTGACTGCCAAGCCCTCTAAGGCGGCTCCTGGCCATCTTGTCTCTCTCCTGGCTGCAGAAGTCTCTGCTCTGGTACACGTGGGCCTTCCCCAGCCCACTCCTGGCTCTTCAATTTCAGGGAAGGACAGCTCCCACCATAACAGGTGAGAGCAGGGGATGAGCAGAGCTCACCCAGCCCCACAGGGGAAGGCTGTGAAGCAGCCATCCCTCTCTTCCTTGTGGGAGACAGCCATCTCTTAGAAGGATTAATATCCAGCCAGATCAGAGATTTCCAGCCCTCCAAGAAGCAAGGAGCTGAACACACCCCCAGAACGAGCCACAGAAGAAAGGCTCTGTTTTAGGTGGATCAAGTGGAAAAAGGTGTGTCCTTCAACAAGCCAGGGGCAGCTTCCAGCTCACGGTGCCCAAGGCCACCACTTAGATAAGCTGCATGACTTGATGGTGCCATTTTTCCTTCCACATTCCCAAGTGCTTCTCCCTGGCGGATGCAGATCCATGTCTCTGTCCCCTGTTTTCATAACTGAAGCAACCCAACAGCATCAGTGCTGTGGATGGGGAGGAGCACATCCAAACAAGCCCTGCCCTGTCAGGGAGCAAAAGGCCCTGTTACATCAGCTCATCTCCCTTGTCTTGTTGCAGGATTTGGGACATCACAGGGATGCCACAGTTGAGCCCTGGGAGAGGAGGGTGACATCAAAAAGCATCTCAGCCCTTGGAGATTTGGGCTGCTTTCTGCCCCACAGTGGGAGAGATTGGATCTCCCAACGATGCCCCAACAATGGGAGGAAGACCCATTCAGTGGAAGACCCTCAGGTGATCTGAGCCTTGTTCCAGAAACTCCTCAAGGCAGCATCCAAACTAATCTTTATCTGAACTCTTTTTTCACTACAAAACTACAGAGCCTGAGTGCTGGAGCTGCCCTGGCAAAGAACACTGAACTCACAGGTGTGAATCAGGAGGGAGGCTGGCTATTGATTTCAGCAGCAGGGAGGAAGGACAAGTGTTAAGGCAGAGCTGAGGACTTGAGGCTTTGTTCTTCAGTCTCAGGGTGCAGCCACCAAGCAAACCGTAAAAGCGTCTTCCTGGAATCCTGGGGCTGGGACTGGAAGTAAAATCCCAGCTCTGCAGATCCATGGGCAAGTCCCAGAGCTCTGCTCAGCCCCAGCGTGCAGGTCAGCTCCCAAGAGCTCAGGCGGTGAAGCAAACACAAAGGTGGCTGGTGCAAACAGCATCTTCCCTCCTGACTGCTTCCCACTCAGGGACTTCTCCTGTGATAGACAGGGCTTTATGCTTTTCAGTTTTAGTTCAAAGCTCAGCCTGGCTTAGTCTGAGCCAGAAATGAGCTCCAAGGCTCGCTACAACCTCACTGTTGTTCACTGCAAGCATGTGGCTGCCCTCCTGCCTTAGGATGATTGAGGCCAACAGGTCCCTGCCCCCCCTAGTCCATCTTGTGGCACCCTTTCCCTTCCCCAGCCTTATCTCCAGCACTGCACCCCTTGGCTTTCAGAGAGGGACCACACCTAAGCCCATTTCAGTTGTATCCCCACTGTGCTCCCCACACCTGCCACTGTGCAAAGAGGACGTGCGTTTGCATTTGCTCCATGGGTCCATCCTTAAGAAATCATCCCCATTCCCTTGAGCTGATAAAGCCTTCTGCGCAGCTGAGTGAGCTGCTGGCAGCCAGAAGCACTGGCCTCCAGGGACCGGATCAGGGCCTTCACACCAGGACAAGCCACAATAGCTGGGGCTACTGCAGGGCCAGCCCTCGGTGCCAGCTGTGCTGAAGCCCTGGGAGGGGCGGACACACTCCAGCTGTGGGATACTGGTGCTATCCATGGTGCAGTACCCATCACGGGTGGGTCCTGCAGCAATGCTGAGGCTGTGGCTTCCAAGCGGAGCTGCAGCACAGTGGTGGCTGTTGCCATGCCAATCAGGTGGGCAGCTGGCACATTGAACTGCCAAACCAGGAGAGCAGCCACGCTACCCACCCATGTCAGGCTGTCCCAGGGGGCTGATTTCCCCCACAGCTGCACCACAGAGCCTGGGGAGCTCAGCTGCTCTCAGCACCTGGAGCCCACTCCCCACCACCAGAGCCCTGTGCTGGCACAACCCAGCTCCAGCCAGAAGCTGTTCACACTCATGAGCAATGGCTGGTCCCCGCTGCCCTGGTGGCTGTGAGGTGACAGCCACAATGGAAGGAGACAGCAGCACGGCAGTGAAGGGAAGAGAAAGTTCAGCATCACAGGGTCCTCAGGCAGCAGCCAGAGAGCAGGAGGCTGCAGGCTCAACCACACGCTGGTGCTCTAAGGCACAGCGACAAGAAATGACCACAGGGGATGTCGGAGCCTAAAAAACCCCAGCTTGTGATGAAAAAAAAGGGATGCTGTTTTGTTTGCTGCTCAGGTGCAGCATGAACTCCTCACTGCAGGACAAATGGATGCCAGCAGCTCATGGATGGCCATGGAGGGCTGCTAAACCTGGGGAGCACCCTGCCAGGGTCTGTGCCCAGAAGAGAGGCAGTGCCAGCCCTCCCCTGCACTCAGCACCTTCCCCCACCCAAAGATGGGCCACAGGCTCAGCCTCCCATGGGCTTGACCCAGAACCACTCTGCCCTCGAGGTAGTGTCATGCCAGCAGAGGTTCTCACACACAAGAACACACATCCCAGCCCTCCCTGGTGCAAATCAGCTTTTCTCTCCTCAACCTTTCCCTTGTAGACATGGGGAAACTGAGGCACTGGAAGGCAGAAGGTGGCACACAGCCCACTGGTTGTCATCAGAGAAGAGAAAGGTGAGAATGTTTTCAAACTGCTCTTCCTCAAAAGCAAGCCACATCTCTCTACCAGTTCTGCTGCCGACAGGGAGGAAAACTCATCCCATCCAAATTGCTCTAAAATAGGAAAATGAGGAAAAAAACCCAAACCCAAACAAGCCTCAAGCCAGAAGCCAAGTGTGTTCGTCTCTGTTCTTTCAGCTCAATCAGCCACGCTTCATGATGGCAACTGCCATGATACCAGACTAATACAGGAACATTGCACCCGGGAGCATGCCAAGGTGACCTGAGGGGGAAGTGGCAGAGCTCCCTGCCCCGAGCCCCACTTTCTCTGCTCAGCCTCGCCCTGCCCAGGGCCCCGCGGTTGGGAAAGCCATCTCAGGTGCGTGCGGTGCTCAGCTGCACCGATCCGATCCGGATCACGCGAGCCCCTCACGCCAGATTCCTCCTCCCGTGCATCACGGCGCGTACCTCCCGCGGATGCACCGTGCGAGGGCTACCGAGGCAGCCGCAGGGAGACGGGGCAGCGGCGCCGCCGGGAAGGGGGTATCCCATCAGCACCCCGGCACCGGCAGAAGGCCACAGGCACATCTCCAGCTGACCCTGCGGTCTGAGCTCCCAGCGGAGACCGAGACGGAGCCGTGCTCCAGCTCCTCCACGCCAGCGATGGCTCCTGGGCACCCCGCGCCCGGGGAGCCGGGCATCCCTTGTGGCACGGCGCGGGAGAAGCGGAGCGGCCGGGCACTGGGACGGGAAGAGGTGCCGGGGAGGG
>VZRL01001807.1:251663-290208 GCA_013397895.1 Origma solitaria
CCCGCCCGGGACCGGCGGGCATCCTCCCCCGTCCCCGCCGGGTGCGCACGGACGGGCGCTCTCGGTGGCTACCGGGGGGCCGGCGCTCCGGCAGCGGTCACCGGAGGAGCCCCTCGCCCACCTCCTCACACCCCGCGCGGTTGCGCCCCGTCCCCAGCCGCAGCATCTCTCCGGTGTCTCCCGCCGGCTGTCCCCGCTCCGGCCCCGGCCCGGGCAGGCTGCGGGCAGAGCGGCGGGCGGGCACCGCAAAGCCCCGCACCTCCCGCTCCCCTTCCCGGCAGCCGGCAGCCTTCCCCAGCCTGCTCGGGCGTCCTCTGCCGCGGCGGGGGCTCCTTCCCCGAGCAGCCGCTCGTTTCGGGCCGCCACCGGCCTGCCCAGCGAGCCCTCCTGCCTGTGGCACTTCTCCTTGAATGCCACTTGCCATATTGTCATCGGATCCCTAAACATCGTGAAACCCATCTGCAGTGCTTCATTAGCTTTTTGGTTAATTACCTTTGGACATTATGTGTGATGTGCCAACACTGACACCTTACTCCTCATCCCCTTTTGCAAAGGCATGGGATTGTCTGCCTGCCCGTCCATAGGTAACTCCATGGTAACCACCCTCCCAATCTTGGCGGGGAAAATATCAACAAAAGCTCTTAAGGAAACTACATTATCAATGCATGAAAGGAGGCTTGTGTGCATTTCTTACAAATAGATTGAGAAGCAAGGGCTGGGAGGTAGGTTACCATGGAATTGGCGAATTCAAATGCACTATTAGATGGCTAACGTACTCAAGAAAGAATAATAGATTTGCAAGCCATGAATTCCTCCTTTGAAAATACGACTGACTTCCATCATATGACTTTCCACATCTTCCCATTCTATTCTTTATCAGAGCTTTAAGCGACTCATTTGCTCTGTACAGAAGTTGGACTTGGATACAGTTTCCTGGCTGTAAGCTTTTACAGGAATTGCAGTCACAATTGCTGTTTCCTCTCTCTGTGATCTCAGTGCTCATCCCAGGAGCAGGACACCCAGCCCCATTGGCAGCTCAGTAACTCCACTCTGCTCCTCCTCCAGAGCCTGTAGGGAAATCCTGCCTGGTCCTGGCAATCCCTTGCTCCCCATCTCATCAGTATTTTCCAAAAACATTTTCTGACATTTCAGTTTAGGAGTGTTCTTTAGATTTATCTATAGGAAAGGGCACAGTATGTGAATTTTCTAACATTGTCCATGGTAGATCCTGATGTGAAGGGATTAATTTTGGTTTTATGTGATGGCTTTGTATCAGAACTTTTTGCAGCCACAGAAACACAAGACTCCAGCACAGCATTGGGGGCCTTTCTTCTAATGACCTTGGCATGCTCTTCATTACACATTCTTATGCTTTTAGCATGCCACACCTTAAAACTTGTCTCATCCCAAATTTATATCCTCTCCTGTTTTCCCTGTTTGATACGGCATGCACCTTTGAAGGTTGTTGACATCTAATTGTCTCCTTTACATGTCTATTTTAACCCTGTTCACTTCTTTTGGCCCTTTACGGATCCAGCTATGAACTTCAAAAAAATATTTCCAGAATGAAGATTGAGAAGATGGAGCAAAGCTCAAATGGTTTCCTAGATTTCAGTATCAGAATTTATCCCCCAAAATAAAACGCCCCTCTCTCTGTGTGCCTGTACATTAAGACAGCCCCCACAAAACATAACCTGTTCCTTGCAGAGTCTGAGGATTTGTTTGTTTGCGCCCCACTGCTTATATACACCTGTCAGATTTTCTTTCTTTATGCTTGGATGCTGGTATAAAGCCTGCTTAAAGGCAGGAGGCAAGTGCTTCTGAGCAGCAGTATCATCTGTGAGAGTTTCACTCTTTCAGCTGCGTTTTTGGCAAAGTTTCCTTATTTTTGCATAGCTTATTTGCCAGACGACTGTTCTGCAGTTGGTGTTGGGTGAGAGTTGGGAAGCAGTGGGAAACTGTAACATGAACAACTTGCTCCCGATCCTGAGCACTTCCCAGGAGGGAAGCACAAATTTACTTCTCTTCCTTTGGTACCTGAATAGCTCCTTTGTGCTTATATGTTGCCCTCTTCAAATGTTTTCAGACTCACTGCCTGGTACAGTTAATTCAGAGACTGTCCTCTGGCATCTCCCAACCTCACAATGCCATCGTCACACACCACCTGCCCTGCCCTCTGCTGCATGTCCCCAGCTCTGTGCTGCAGGATGGGACAAAGACTGCTGGGTTTGCTCGGCAGCACTTGCCACTCTTCCACGCTGCTGCTCTGTGCTGGATCAGCCTCTTGGGAATCAGCTGCTTTATTGCCTTCTCCCCAGGGACTCTTGCTGCCCGTGATGACAAGGTGAGGGTTTCAGAAAGAACCTCAAATGAGGCTCTGCTGGGGCTTTTGACAGTAAGAAAAAGCAGCAGAATGTAGGTGAGGCCAAGACAGCAACCGTGCACCACAGGGCTCATGGAAAGCAAGAAATGAGTTTCCAAGGGCTCTTGTTCTCTGAAGAAATGGATTACAGCAGTCATGGCTACCCCAGCACTGGAGGTTCGGCTGAAGGAAGATGACACCAACACGTGGCAGAGGTATCGTGGCACCAATCAATACTTCACTGATCAAAGCAGTGAAGCTGGTGGTACCAGCTGCAGCTGTAAGAGCACCTGCCCTGGTGCAACCCTCACTGCACACACGGAGGGCAGATGAAGACAGAGGGTGGGAGCACCGGTGTCACATGTGTGTGAGGTGGACTGATGAAAAAGGGACCTGTGCATACCTGGGTTTTCTTTCTTCCACAAGAAAAGCAGAGCAGACCCCTCCTACTCTGCCCCTCGCTCTAAGTCAGGGAGTAGGAGAAATCACGACTACCTGATGCCTGCTTGGCAGTTGTCATGAAACAAGGCTGACAGCTGCCAAGGCACATCCCTGTCACCTGGTTAGAGCCGCACTGTCACCACGGGGCAGGACTCTGGCACACACCTCAGACTCAGCCCTCCCTGCCCAAGGCTGAAGAGTTCTCAGACTCCAAACCACACAAGGAGCTTCTTTTTCAGGGCAGAAATGAGCTGCAAGACCCATCAGCTGGATTTGGGGACTAGCACTCAACCCCAACACATCGGGAGCTGCAGCAGGGAGGAAACTCCCAGCTCAGTGTGAAAGTCAGCACGTTGTTGGGGTGGTGGCTCAGAGTCCCTCCTGCTGCGTGTTGAGGGAAGGCTGTTGTGGAGTAAACATCCCATTAAGGAAAGAAAAAAAGAAGAGCTTGCAGAGCCCAGTGGGGTGGGAGGCAAACAGCTCTATCAATGCTTGAGAGTGAGCAGTTTATATAATCAACAGGATCACCAGCTGGGAGAGGAGCAGCAGCGCAAGGGAGCAGAGCTGGGAGCAGCAGGAAACCATCGCCTTTTCTGAAGGGTTTGTCACCAGTGAGCAGGACAGGCTGGCACCTGAAATTATTTCAGAGGACTGTGGAGGTCAAAGAATATCCTAAGTTGGAAGGGACCCACGAGGATCATTGAAGTCCAGCTTGACAGGTACCAAGGAAGGCCATTCCCCTGTGATTGTCTCATACTTCAAACCAGAGTTTTTCTACACCATGGAGGGCAGGGAAAGGGGTATCTGTCTTCCACTCAGTTGCTGATTTTCAAGAAACCTGTTGGATGTCACCTTTGGGAATCCAGGTTTGAACAGGTATCAGGTGTCACCCCAAAGCTGAGGGCAGGCCAGGGGCTCAAGCACGCACAGGCAGCACAGGCACCCAGGGAAGCCAGGCTCTGAATATGAGCCCCCAAAGCCCGCCCAAAGCCCTGGGGCAGAGCAACTGCACATCTGGGGCTCCAAGCCCAGCCCCTACAGGGATGCAGCACCCAGGGAACGGCTACCCTGGTACTGCTGTGGGTGCTGACCCACCCAGAGGTCCAAGGAGGGTGTGGCTGGGTGCCGGAGAGGTGATGGATAGTGGTTGTCTGTTCCGGCGGCAGCTGCAGAGAAGTGCCAGAGCTGGCTGGGGAGACAAAAGCTCTCCAGATAGAGACTAGATGTGTCCATCTGCACAAAGCTGCTGGAGCTGCCAGTCATCTCACCCAGCTCTTTCCAAAAGCCAGCAGCAATGGGGAGCGCTGCTGGGAAGCCAAATGCCTCTGCTAATGGCACTTGTTACCATGTTTGTTTGGATTTTTTTCTTTTGTGGTTTCCCTTCCAGGCTGTGGTGGGAGCCTGGGATTAGAATCACATAACAGTTTGGGTTGGAAGGACCTAAAAAACGATCTTGTTTCAACCTGTGCCAGGGCCTCACTAGCCTAACAGAGGAAACTTTCTTCCTAATGTCTAATCTGACCCTGCCTCTTTCAGCTTTAGGCCTTTACCCCTTGTCCAATCACTTCAAACCCTTGTCCAAAGCCCTTCTCCAGTTCTCTTGGAGCCCCTTTAGGCACTGGAAGGAGCTCTAGGGTCTCCTTGGAGCCTTCCCTTCTCCAGGCTGGATAACCCCAGCTCTCTCAGTCTGTCCTCATAGGATCATCTGGGACCTACCACATGCTCTAACACACGCTGGGATTCCAGACCTGGAGGGAAATGAGTTAAATAATCTTGGAGAGAAAATTGTTTCGCCCATCCCATTCCTCATGCCACTGACAACATTCAGGGAATGAAGGTCATTCCTCCAGCTAAGCTTGCTTCAGGCCAGGTGCTTCCTTGGCCCAGGACAGGCACTGATCCCTGTCCTCTCTCTCTCATGGGGCTTGGATTTTCTGGTGCTACTGATTGTGCTAAAAGGAGCCACGGGGGTTTCTCCTCTCCTCACTCCTCCTGCTCTCTCTCCCAGCTGTTCAACTAGTGGTAAAACAAGCTGCTGGATCTTGAGGAGAGAATAAATAGCTTCAATTCAGCCATGGAAAGGAGATGGAGGCATTTGCTCGAGAGCATCTGACAGCTTGGTGAGAGCAGGCAGAGCTGGCTCTGGAGAAGCTGTGGTAATTAGGATCTGTGTTTGCACTCACTCTTTCATTCAGCACCAGAGGTGGCCATATGGAGAGCAGCCCTGTCACTCCAACATTCCAGGGCCCTACAGCTCACACGCATCTCCCAGGGTGCTGCTGCCCCAGCATCTCCACACGCTGCCTGCTGGGAGCATCGTGGCAGCTCTGTCCTTGCCTGCTGCACCCTGGCACACCCCCAGGGCACTCCTGGCACCCAGCTGTGCTCCCCCTGCACCCTGCACTGCCTCAGGCCTGACAGGAGCGAGGCTGGAGCTGAGTTACCACAGCCCCACGCTGCTCCTTCAGCAGTGATTTCCTGCACCATGGCAGGATTGATTCATTCCCTTTCTCCTGCACCCTGTCACTGGCAGAGCCGGTAGTGAAATTACACCTTCTGCTCCACACCCCCGCATCCCTGACTGTCTCCTGGACAAACTCCACTGCCTGCTGTTATTTTTAGCTCCTGGGAACTCTGATCTTTTTCTTAATGGGACACGTGTACTATGAAACGTGCACGGCAGATCACTCCAGCTGCAGGCTCACGTGAGGAGCTGCCAGGCTGTCCCCCATCTTGCCAGGCATGGGGAGTGAGCAGTGGGACCCATCCCAGCCAGCACCCCTGGCAGGGACCAGGATGGCATTGCTTTGCCCCCACGGCCCCCTTTACACAGGGTTATAGCCCCAGCTGTGTCTCCACACTGCAGGCCATGCCCAGTGTTTTCCTACTGTATTGGTTATGGGATTGAGAGGGGTAGAACCACTCTGGTCCCTCCTGGAGGCTGGGGAGGCCACATGCAGCAGGGACACTGCTTTGTGGTATCAGAAAACCCTTGGGGCATAGGCAGGCTGAGGTGCAAGCCCAGCCCATGGTGGCTGAGCTGAGGCCCGGGACCAGGCTGCTGTTTGATATTGCTGATTAAAAGCTACTGGAGCAGCCACTTGCAGCCACCAGGCTCCTGCAGCACCACAAGGGCTCTCCCCTCCAGAGATGGAGCAGCAGCTCCTCTTTTCCTACGCAGGGTAAACCAGGGATACAGAAAGATTTGGGCTACTTACACCTGGTTTGCTCCAACGTGCCCAAGGAGCAGAGCACCTCCCTGGAAGTCTCTGGATGGAGTGTCACGCTGAGCTGTGCCAGCAAGGGAAAGGAATACACAAATCAGCCTATTTTTTGAAGTACCTAAATTAGGAGGTGGGACTCTAATTTTAGGCACCTGGTGTTGCCCTTCAGAGCGATGAGTTAAGGACTGCAAGTCCTTCAGTGTGCATTGCCCCTTCCCTGATGCTGGGGGAGGGAGCCTGTGTCCCTGGGGCTGGGGCAGCCTCCTGCTGAGATCAGCCCATCGCAGGGGCATGGAGCTGCTCAGACGTGCTCTAATGGCCCAGGGACCCCATAAACTCTAAACAAGGACTTTACAGCCTGTTCTGCATCCGAGCCTGGCTGTGACTCAGCAGCAGGGGAACTGAGGGCTATAAGCACCCGGTGCTGACAGCACGTTCCCTCTGTCGAGCATCTCTCTGGGGCTGGAGACAACTCCAGCTGAGCTGCACCACGGTGCTGCTGCAGCAGAGCCAGGCACATCTCGTTAATGCTAATGAATTAAGTATCCCAACAGCCAGCCAGGAGAGGAGAGCTGAGCTGTTGCTGGTGCTGGGGATGAAACCAGCACACAGAGATGCTGGGGTGAGGCAGGGAGATAGCAGGAGTGGAGATCTCCACCACCCTCTGCATCCCTGCCAGGGAGAGGTGCAGTTCTGGCTCCATGCTCCCTGGGGCAGGTCAGACCCTTCCCAAGTTTTACATTCCTCCCCAATCCCTTGGGAGCAGATTTGCTGCCCATAACCCAGCAAAATGCCCGACCTTCGCCTTGTCCTGCCCTACAGGACAACCCCAGGGACACCTGTGCCACCTCAGCACCCTGGACAGCGCAAGGCGCTTGATAGCATCTCTGGCAAGGGAGAAAGATAAATGGGGACCGGAGCACCGCGCTGGCAGATTGCTATTTGACAATTGCCCCTTGGAGGACACCTCCTCTGCAGCTCTGCCAGCCTGCTGCTCTCGTTCAAGACTTTCCAATCATTGTAATAGAGTGAAACCTTATTTACTGCCCTCATCCGGCTTCCTAACGTGGCCATGGGCACACAGCAGGCGTCCTTCCCTCTGTACTAACAAGAGCCTTAATGGCTCTTCTGCCACAGCACAAATCAACCCCAAATAAATGTGGGCGCTGGGGGAAGGCTGGAAGTGGGTACAGGAGCAGAGCCAGCGAAAGGGAAGGCAGGAGTGGTGTGGGGCCTGGCTGGTACCCACAGGGAAGGGTCTGGCCCTGAGCAGGGGCAGGGAGCTCGGCAGGGTGGCCACAGGGATGTGATGGCACAGTCATCCATGTGTTAAATGGTTCAGCTGGGAATGAACGGCAGCTGGCAGACAGCAGCAGGGATGGCGAGATGGGGACACTGCCCCGTGCTGAGCGTGCACAGACTCATCACACATGAGATCATCCCTGGCCACTGCTTTGGGAAGGCTTGGGGACAGCACTGTGCCCATGCCAGGCACTTGGGAAGCCCTGTGATGTGTGCTGTCTCAAGGACATGCTGGGACACAGTGGCTCCCTGTGGCTGGGAAATGCTGACCTCACCTCCAGGCAGGTGTCAGCAGGGTGGGAAACATGACAGGCAGCACTGCCTGCACCCAGCCCCCAGGACTTCCTCCTAAAATGGGACTCATCAAAGCCTCTTTTTTCCAGGAGATGTGGATGGAACTGCAGCAGGGGCAGAGCCAGGAAGTCCCACTCTCCCACCCATGCTCTGGTCCCATGTGGGGCCATGATGATAAGACAGAAGAGTGGAGGTGCCAAGAGCCACCTGTGTGTCACCACAGCAGGAGGATGGGGACACATCCCACCGGAGCTGCCCACTGGGGCAGAAACACTGTGTCTTGCAAGAGCATCTTGAAGCTGCTGAATTCCTCTGAGGAGCTTCTTGGCCCAAATCTCTAGAGCGTTAGAAATGCAAGAACATTTCCCTAATCATCCAGCTCCATCAGCACAGGGGACGCCAGCTCCCATCAGTTCCATTTGACGCAGTGTCTCACTTGCCATGCACTAACCAAGGCTCCGCCGAGAGCCTCACCAGGAGAGAAACTTCCCAACAAGAGTCGGGGTAGAAATATCTGTGCAGAGAGAAGCACTGCTGCCCCTGTCAGAAGCAGCACCTCTGGCTCAGATGTTTTGGCACGGGACAAAACTGCTCCCGAGAGGATTAGCAAACTGGTGCTCAGAGGGCAGAGATGCCCCTGTCGCCAACCCCGAAGGAGGGGACCCCCAGCCCAGCCCTGTCTGTCTCTGCTGGGGTTATTGATTTGCCAAGGCTCATCCTAGCAATTGAGGATTCGAACAGCGGAGCCGTCTCTGCGGGTTGCCATGGTGATGTGAAGCACTGCCACCTCCCTTTGCTGTCCCTGTGGTGGGACAAGACGGTGCCCAGGCAGCAGATCTCCCCTGCGCGAGGTTTGGGACTCATTGTGCCTCCTGGGACACATCTGTGGGGTGCATCCTGCATCCTCTGTCCCACCATCACAGACACAAGCCAGGCTCAGTGCTGGCTGGCCTGCTGGAGCTGGAATGGAGAGGGAAGGAGATGCTGGGGTGAGCCATGGGGTTTCTCTCCATTTCCCTTCATTTCCTTTTTGTGCTTTTCTCCTTTCATGCCCTTCCCAGGCCTGTGGCTGGACCAGCTCCTCTCCCATCAGATGTGCATCAGTGGTGCCAGGAGGAGAGTGGGCTTTGCAGAGCTTGGAGGGGGCCCAGGAAAATAAAATGCTCTCATGCACCAGAGACTGACTTCTCCCTCCAGCCAGCCAACACAGATGGTTTCCTTTAGGATTGTCCCCTCCTCGTGCACCCCAAAATGCAGACACCTTCTGGCCAGGTGTAATCAGAGGAATGGCTCCCATCCTTTGCACTTCATGGGTGATCTAGAGGGTGTCTGACCTGTGCAGCAGCCCTGGGAGGGGTGGCCCAGTGCCACAGGGCTGGAGATGTCCTGGCAAAGCAGGGAGTGCAGATCCTCATTCCCCACCGGGCAGGGGCAGGGACAGCACACAGCCTGAGGTGACATCCTCCTCCTCTTCCTGGGCTGCAGTAGCACAGTGCATCATCTCCTGGGAGGGGACACTGTGCTCCCGGCAGGAATGAATTATTCAGCAGTGGTCACTCCTCCTGCCTGCCTTGCTCCGCACGAGTCGCACTTCACACGTGCCAGGGATGTCATCAGGGGAAATGGGAAAGGCACTTGGATGGATGGATGGATGGAGGGATGGAGGGATGGAGGGATGGATGGAGGGATGGATGGATGGAGGGATGGATGGAGGGATGGAGGGATGGATGGATGGAAGGACGGATGGATGGATGGATGGATGATGGATGGAGCAGCAGATGCTGCCAGTGCAGGCCTGGTTCACACCTGGTGCCCAGGCTGGTGTCACCATGGGAGGTGTGTGTGGGAGAAGCTGGGCTGCCTGGCTGGGGCACTGGGATGGCACCGATGCCACCAGGGAGCCCCTCTGCTCGGGTTGTCCTTGCCTTGATTTGTCCTTACCCCATACTCAGCCTTTTCCCCATCTGGCCTGTGCTACCCGGTTGGGGTGATCCATAAGCTCAGTGGACCTGCGTCTGCTCCATGTCTTCTCATCCCTGCCCCACAAATCCCTTCACCCTGCAGAAGCTGTACTGCAAAATAGGACAAAAAAGGTTTGGGCTCTGCAGCACGCTCCCAGGCTGTGTGAGAAATGCTTTCACAACCGTTAAAGATGCAATGCAAACTAGTCACTGGAGGCCAAGGGCTCTTTTAACAAAAAAAATAAAGCTTTTCTGAAAGCAAGAGCTGATTCATACTGACAGAGATGGCCATCTATTTAGCAAAGCTTAAAACCTCAGAAACCACCACTTCTGTTGCATCTAGCGGGGTTATAAGCTCTGCTGTAAGCTGTCTCTCTAGTGAAAATAACACATTTACAGCAATATCCCTGGTCTTGGTGTCTAAACAACCATAAATCCACAGGCAGAGAAAATGTGGTAGTGGAATCAGACACGATTCAGCCAGGGCTTGACACAGAGTCAGCATGGAAGGGAGCAGGAGCCAGCGCTGTCCTGCTCCTGAGACAGGCAACATCCAAACCCTCCCCAAGCAAACCAGAGCCTGCCCATGGCCTCCCTTACTTTAATCTACATTGCTATGAATTAAACATGTTTTAATATCAAAAACGAAAGATCAAGGATCAGCAGTAATAAATCCTCCACACTCATTTTCCGTATTAAGCCGGTGTGTACCCAGGGCAAGTGTGATAATTAGAGTCACGCAGTGATTTATTTGGAGGAAGGAACTGAAGGCATTCAGATATTGGCGTTCTCAGTCTTGGCACGTGTTTATGCCCCAGTTCCCTGCCTGCATGACAAATCCCTCCATGGTGGAGGGCCTGGGGGTGGAAGAGCTGGTGGCAGCAGGATTGTGGGTCTGGGCTGTGCAGGGAGCCTCAAGTCTTGGGTGCTCTCTGCCAGGATGGATCAAAGGGCACCCAACAGGCAGTGGGCTGAAAGAAAGGTTGTGCTGGGTCAGAGTGGCTTTTGTCTGTCCCAGGAGGATTATAGCTGTGCTCCCAGGGGGAGGGTGGGTGTGACACCACCCAGGAGAGCCCCTCCACTGAGGCTGGTGCTGGCAAGAGAGGCCTGAGCTCCTTCGAGCACCTCTGGGACAAGGGGATATTGGTGTTGCAGGGTTTTCACTTCTCTGCCCCTTGCTCAAGCACGTTCAGCACAGGGACTCCCACCCCGGGCTGAGGATGTCACTGTCCCCAGCACCATCCCCAGCCCCAGGAGCAGAGCATTTTCCTGGGCCATTTCCCAGGCTCCAGCATGGCAGGGCCAGCAGTAGGCACCTGCATTTCAGGCAGGAATGCAGTGAGGAAGCCACAGTTGCACACAGATATTTCTGTCCTCAGCAGTCATTTTTGGACTTTCTTTTAACTTTGTCCCATCTTTTCACATTTTGAATAGGAGGTGGCATATTTTTCTCAGCATGGGTGTGAATTCTTGTGGACACTTTGAAGGCTGGAGACGTGTCTTCTTGCTGGGGAAATGAGGCTGCAGGCTTTGCTCCCCAGCCATTCCAGACCAGCAGCACTGGGGCTGTGGAGTGTCATGGGTGTTCCTTGGGTGCTGGGAGGGCTTTTTCTGCTGAAAACCTGAAGATTTCCCAGCAACTGCATAAGCCTTTGGGCATGAAAATGTACACAGGGGGAAGAACGTTCAGATGGGCTTGCAAATATCTGGAAGCTTCATGCCAATGATTCCACAGCTTAGGGGCTGCCCCATGCCTTGGCAGCCAGAAACAGCATGTGAAAGGCTTTGTAGATGCCACTGAAATTTCCCCAGGAGGCTCAATCCCCTCTGGAAATTCACCCTTGCATGTAGAGACTTCAGACACTTTATCTTTTTCCTTACCCCAGTAAATAATCCATGGACACCCCATGTCTGTGGATCACAAGCACAAGTCCTTGCCCTGAAGGAAGTGGAGGATTTTGCCTCCTTTTAAGGCTGGAAAAGGGGGAACATCAGGGGCTACATGAAGGCTGTGAAAACACTCATTCAGTCTATATTATAAATGCCTCAGGCTCGTGCAGGTTCTCACTGCCCCAAGGGCATCAGCACTTCTGATGGCCCAGTCCCACTAGCACAAAACACTGCTGGTTCTGATTGTCTCAGAATGTTTGTTTGTCCCTCCAGGCCTCAGCTCCAAAATCACCGGACTGCACAAGGAATTAAAGTTTTAATGTATTCTTCGAGGATTAAATTTCAAGATCTCATAAACACCCAGTGAGGCTTGGGGATACACACCTCGAAGCAGAGGATGAGAATCCAAGAGCTGGTATTTAAAAGTGAATTAATCTGGGATTTCAAGTCAATCCTGCTATATTTAAAAGCCTCATTCTTGAGGGAATACTGCTTGCCACAAAAGCACTCTGTCCTCAGTGTTGGTGCTGGCACAGGGTGTGACACCCCAGAGGCTACCAGAGCTGGTGTGACACCCCGGAGGGGACCAGCGCTGCTGTCCCACTGCCGACAGCAAGCACAAAACCTGTTCTAAGCACTAGGGAGTCCAAATCATCCCAGGAGATGGGGGCTACAGCTTCCCCTGATGTGGCAATGAACGAGAATAACTTGGCACAATTCCTGCCAAGGGTGAATCACTTCAAAAGTTCCTGGGGAAAAGCACAATTTGGACAAAACGTTCCCAAGTCTCCTCAAGACCCCAGAGGGGAAAGGCAGAACAACCAATCCTCCTGGGCCTTGCTGCTGGAGCACCTGAAGCTGCATGGTGTCAGGTCCTAGATTAACTCGAGGAGAACTTTCTTCCTTGCTTGAAGCAGTAGTATCCATAAAGAAGGTCCAGAGAAGCCTTGCCTTTTGGACAGTGCCTGCACAGGTTCCTGTGAGGATGTCCTGGCTATTGCTCAGAGCAGGGAGATGCTTCCCCTGCCCTCAGAAAATGGAGCTGGAAGAAACCAACCATGGCTGACCAGTGGAAGAGGCTAAGTTTCTTCCAGATTTAAAAATCCTCATAAATTCCCATGACTCCAGGAGCTGGGGCTTACTTCAGCCACTTGATATCACAGGACTGATGTTTCCAAGGCTGACAAAGGTGAGCATAGCCCTTAAATGCCCTGCCATTAAATCACAGTCTCCTTCAGCTTGTTGTGGTGGATCCAGAGCAGCTGGCACTGCTAGGAGCCCAAAGGACAGCCCTGCAGCAGCACGGAGAGAGAAGAGGAACACCTATTTTTAGCCACAGAGCATTTGGTTTTTACCTCTTTTGCAGAGATGGGCTGAAAGCAGTGAGAACAGTCCATGGCATTGAACTCCCCATCGAACACTTGAAGTGCTTGCCATCAAAATAGAAGCTTATCTGAGATCTTAGGGAAATGGTGAGATTGGGCCTCTTTCCCCACAGGGCAGGTGAAGCCCTGGGGTGAGCAGAGCTGGCTGGGGATGGCAGGGAAGGGCCTGGGCTGCTGCACTTGGAGCAGCTGCCACATTTGGCTGGGAGCGTCTCTCTGTGCCTGTTGACACGCTAAAATGAATAGAGATGCCTTTTGATGTTCCCTTTGAATTGCTACTCTCTCTTCCTTCTTGTCCCCAGGGTATTTTATTGGACTTCATAATAAAGCTGGAGGGGGGGCAGAAGGGGGAAAGTTCTTTGAGCTTATTGTAAATGAGGAGAATTTTATCATCCGCCTGCTTCCATTTTAGATTTACCCTGTAATCTTATTTACAAGCTGAATACCGAGTGCTGGAGTAATCAGTAGGTGATCAATAACCAAGCGAGGCTCCTTGATCTGCAACCATTTAAAGTCAATCTGTTCACTTTCACACAGGTGTGGGAGCTGTTTTTGGGGAGGAAAGGTGCTGCTGGGAGAGCCCAGCGTAGTCCCCTATATGCAGATTGAACCAGGGGTCTGGCAAGCCCCAGCCATCCTACGAGCCACCAGCCTCACCACAAATGAATCCTCAGCACAAGCCATGGTTTGGGGTGGGATGCAGCCAAACCTTCCCCAGGGGACATTCCCCTTCAAGGCAGCTCTTGAAACAGCAGAGGGACCACAACCACGGCCTCTCCTCCTGCTCAGCCCAGCATAAACCAGGAGCAATGCTCCCAGCACACAGGGATGTGCTTCTGCCTGGGGAGGCAGGACCAGCCTGTAGATCCACAGGAAGTTTGGGTTGGTGTGCTGGGGAACACATCAGCCCCTGCCTGCTGCTAATTACCATGACTGCCCTCCCAGGGATTGCTAATTGCTAAGTTATTTCTTACTGCCCTCTCCTTTGTATTCAGCTTTGTCTTTCATTTAAGCTGAAGATGCTGGCACTCCCTGTGCGCTTTTAATTCAAAATAAAGAAATCTATCTGAGTCTTTAAAAGGGCTGCAGGGAACACAGAGAGAGGGCTTGTCATCTTTTTATTACTCTGTAGTCCAGACCTGGCAAAAATCAAGTGGCTAAACTCAGATGTTACCTCTTGTGTGACCATCCTGAGTAGAGGGGACCAGGACATGGACACTTGCCCAAGCTGCCTGCCCACTGCCTCCCCCTTCAAGCTCCCACGCTGGCTGGGAAAGTGCCTGCTGAGTCGCAGCCTGTTGCTGCCTCGCTCTCCTCTCGCTGCCTTCTCCTTACTCAGCAGCAGCGTCTCCCCCAGCCCATCCATCACCCGGGATTAGCCATTAGTACAGGCACCCATTGGCGGGGCTGCAGCTCCGATGGACTGTGTTGGCATTCCAGCCACCGCAATGAATGGCCTGACATGGAAACCCTTTTGGATCACAGGCAGAAGCCAATCAATTATTTCATTCTCCTGCCTGCTGCCAGCACCCAGGCTGGAGCATGCTCTGATCCCTTAATGGCATTTTGAAACACCGTCAAGAGAATGGTGCATTTCATTTCCCTCTGTGCACGGCCAGTGCCAGAAGGGCATTTTCACAAAGCCCCTTGGTGGGACAGGCTATCCCCTCCTGCTTCCTCCCAGGGATGCAAACCTGACTCCCCCACAGCCACCTCCTGCCATGGCAAGCACTGCAGGTAGTCCAGCCTCCCAGGCAGGCAGAGAAAAGGGGAGGAATTGTGTGCAAAAAGGAAAAAAGCCTTAATTGGAGTGCCCTGTCTCTCAATTCACCCACCTAAAGCCATCAGGCTCCCAGCAGCAGCATGTCTCTTGCTCGCTTCCCTTCTCTCATGCTCAAATATAGCACAATAATTAGATGAGGGCTCTTTGCCCTCTCGTTGGCATCTTGCCCTGCGTGGAGCAGGGTCAGGCAGCCAGCACAGCATGTGGGCCTGGGCAGAGCATCCTCTGAGCACAGGCTCTGCTGCTGCAGCCCCAAACACTCCTCCCTCGTGGGAAACGGGTGGCAGGGCTTCAGTCACTCCCCAGCTGCAAGGAGACACCCCATGGCCGGGCTTGGCACCAGGGAAAGCATCCTGGCTGCTGGATGCAGGGCACTCTGGAGCAAAAGGACTGGGGCTGGTGGTGCTGTGACTTGTTTTGAGGCACCGTGTCCTCCAAATCCTCTTCTCAGGGCAGTTATCCCAAAGCCATGGGACAAACATGGGTCAGTGGGATGGGATGAGTGGGAAGGACAATTTCCCTGCCCTCTACCCCAGGTTTTGCATTGTTCTTGGTGGTGGAGCCAGTGCTTGCTGAAGGCAACATCTTGCAGCAGTTTCTGCTCCTGGGGCTGCATGCGAAGGGGAACAACAGTCTGGGGAATACTGAGGCTGCTCCCAATTCCCTCCGGCTTGCATTAAACCCGAGTTATTTCAGGACAAACAATTCCACCTCCTGATTTATGACACTCATGTTCAAAAATCTCGAGCCCTTTGGGATCCCGAGCAGACACTTTGTCCCCTCACTGAGCTCTGCTTCACCCCCCACCTTCACAGAGATGCAGAGCTCCTCTCACGTTGTCAGGGGACTCTCAGCTTCTGTGTGGTGGCTGTGTGAGCTTTAATGACTTTGTTCATGCTTAGAAGACTTCTTCACTCTATAATGATGATCAAAGTCAAGGAATTGCCAAAACAGAGCTCAACATCAAGGCAAGCGGTGTGGGGCCTGATGTCCTCCTGGATATCACATGCCAACTGAGCTGCAGCAGCAGGGCTGGAGAGAGCATTCAAATCCTCCTGTGAACTGCAGGATTGCAGGGCTTTTCTCTGTGCAGGTGTGGAGAGGCAGCCTGGATGGAAGGCACCAGCTAAATATAAACTCTGATTTAAAAGATAAGTGATAGTAAGTGGTTTCATTGTTTGGGAGCAAGGACCTCCAAACCATTCACTGGAAAAGACTCAACCAGCCTCAGCTGAGCCAGTAATTAAAGGTAACTGCAGCCCAAAGCAGTCACAGCACAAATAAAGCAAGAAATGAAGATTGCACCCCTGTGGTGAATTGACCTTGGCTGGATGCCAGGTGCCCACCAAGCTGCTCTATCCCTCCTCTCCTCAGCAGGAGGGGGAATGGGATGGGGTGGGAGGAGAAAATAAGATGGAAAAAACACTCATGAGTCAAGATGAAGGCAGTTTAATAAAGCAAAAGGCTCACACCAGCACCAGCTGAAAAACACATCAGCCTCCTAAAGATCTGTGTGCCCCAGGAGGTCATCCCCTGGCCATGGCAAGCACCTGTGGCAGGGCACTGTCCAGCTGCCACCAGCCTGCCTATTGGCACCCCACAGGGAGGGCAAACCCCAGCGCCCTGGCCAAGAGGGAAAGCCATGATCTTAATCACACTCAGCCTTATCAAGTTTTGGAGTGGGCTGCGGTATTCAAACGAGGTGAACAAAGAGATTTAAGAGGCAGCAGGAGGCCTCTTGAAGAGGATGAAAGGAATCATCTACAGCAATGCAGAGAAGAGACAGCACCTGAACAGCAAAGGAAGGGAAAGCTCTGGCTCTGTGAGCCACTCAGACACAGCTCAGGGGGTGCTGTCCATGTGTTCCACATGTCAGGGTCCCAAGGCTTGACACAAGCAGAGCGCATCCACCTGAGCTTCTTTCAAAGCTGATCTGCCACCCTGTCCACTGGTCAGGAGTCCACACAGGTCCTGAGGTACTTTAGTGAGGAGGACTGTCCCTTGAAACTTCAGAGCATCCAATGGTCTTTTTTTTGAAAGCCAGTCAGCTTTGCCATAGGAAGAGCTCCTTGTCCAGGGCAGGGAAACCTCATGGGTTGCGGCAGGCACATGTCCCCAAGCATGTGGGACATCAGCACACACAAAACTGAGCTCTCCAGACCTCTGCCAGCCCCCTTCTGCAGAAGGTAACAGTGTTGTGCCAGGGGAACTGAGGCTGCAGCACGTCTCTGAGAGAATTGGGAATGTTCAGCCTGGAGAAGGCTCTAGGGAGACCTTAGAGCACCTTCCACTATTCAAAGGAGCTCCAAGAGAGTTAGAGAGAGACTTTTAACAAGGGCATTGAGTGATAGCAAAGAGGGAATGGCTTTAAACTGGCAGAGGTCTGGTTTAAATTAGATAAGGAAAAAAATGGTTTACAGTGAGGGTGGTGAGTCCCTGACACAGTTGCCCAGAGAAGCTGTGGCTCCCCCATCCCTGGAAATGTTCAAGGCCAGGTTGGAGAGGGTTTGGAGCAACCTGGGGTAGGGGAAGGTGTCCCTGCCCATGCCCATGGAATGAAGTGACCTTTAAGATCCCTTCCAACCCAAACCATTCTGTGATTCTGTGCCTCAAGCTCCCTCCCAGCCTGTGGGGCTTTGCAGCACAGCTCCCTGTGCTCTCAGCCACGGTTTGCTTCCTCTCCCTTCTCTGCACTAAAGCCATACCCTGACATCAGCAAAACTAAGTACCTGTCCAGCAGAGGAAAGTAAGATTGATTTGACTCCAAATGCTGCCAAATGCATAAAGCCAACACACTGGGAAAAATAAGGCAGGCAATTTCATCCTAGTTGCCTTCAGCAACAATGACATTAGGTGTTATTTGATACAAGAGAAGAGCCAATATTTCCAGACTGAAGGGCAATTATTTAAACCTGTGTATTTAGAGGGTCTGGAAGCTTGTCAGAACAGGAACAGTGGAAACAGCTTCTGACTTGGGATTGTGTGGGCCCAACACTCTTCTTGATGGCTTCACCCTAGTCCAGACTCTGTATTTAAAGAAAACTTGGGGCAAAGTTTCCAAAAGCAATGTTGTCCTGATTCTTCTCCACCATCTATAACCATCAGTTGAATCAGCACTACAAGTCAAGTGCCAAAAGTTTTTGCCAACCCTGTATTTCCAGCTAGGAGCACAGGAAGAACCGTGCTCACCTTGCTGAGGACGAGCTCTGGAGCCCCAGCCTAATAATGTAAATGTCAGTGGCTGAACCTCCAGCCAGCCTTTGTCTCTGGGACAGGAACGCATTGCCAGGGGTGTGAAATATTAAATGAGGCATTAGAGTCAAAAGAACAAAATTACACATTCGAAGGCTGCTTTCCAGTGCCCGCCCCAGGTTTGGTTCCGGCTGCCAGTGACATAAAGAGGTATGGATTTATGGCAAACCTGCCCTGCCATGGGCACCAGAGCTAGCAGGGCACAGGGGGTGACTGCTGCACATCCCTCAGCCTCAGGCAGAGCTGCTGCTGCACTGCCCCTGCCTAACTCCAGTGCCCTGGTGATGCTCAGAGCCCCCCAGCTCCCTCCTGCTTCAAACAGGAGGCAGGATGGATTCAGAGTTCCCCACAGAGCCTGAGGCAGAGGAGAGTAATGGATGAAGGCTTCTCAGTGCCAGGCAAATGTTTTCCCTATAAATCCACCCCATTTTGCCACAGGAATAGCCAGGAAGCCTCAGCAGGAGGCTGCCATGGGTGCTTGTGAAAAGCCCCAGTGAGTGCCTTGGTTCATCTGCTGGCACTGAAGCAACTTGGCAAGATTGAGCTGCACAGACCTGAGATCTGCCAGAAGTGAAATAAAGAGACATCCCAGGGAGCAGGCAGGGAAACAGCAGGTTCAGAAGGGAGAGATGCTGAGATACTGCAGGTATGGAAACCCAATTCCTTGTTAAGTTGGAAGAAGCAGGGCTTTAACGATAAGGCTGATGGGGTGACATCTCTCAAACTGGCATCAGGCTGCAGGTGGGAAATGCAGGAAGACACACATGGGCACGGAGAGGAGAGGATTGACGGATCCCCTGGGTGTGTTAGTGGAGAATGTAGGAATTCACACAGGAAGGAGGCTGGGAAATGCAAACCACCAGTGCCACACCATGGGCTGAATGCATCCTGAGCAGCAAACAGAGAGCTCTGCAGCTACCCCAGGGAGATGTGGCACCCAGGAGCCTGGGAGCAGCCCTGAGGATCACTTAGCCTCTGAGGATTTTTAGGAGCTATTTTCACATTTCTATGCGGTTATTCTGCAGGATGTTCAGCCACCCAGAGAGGCTCATTCTTTTCTCTTGGCATAACCTCTCCATTTGTTTGAGGGTGAATTCAGTGTCCTGAATCACACAGCCATCAGGAGGGCAGGATTCTGGCCTCAGACCTTCAGCCAGACTCGCAGCAGAAGAGCTCAAGACTACCTAGAGACAGGTCTCCAATCTCACCCCAGGGGTGATGAGGGCAGGAGGGAGCTGGGCTCTCCCATACACCAACATCTCTGTACTGTTAACAAGGCACATGGCAGATGAATCCCATGTTTGCAAAAAATACTTTAATCATGACTATGTTACTACTAATCCCCCTGCCTCTGTTTAACCACAAGCCCTTGATACTCCTGGTCCCTAGGGCAGAGCATTTTACCTGAAGCTGCCACAAAATTGCCATTCCACACCCAGATTCTGACCTCTACTTCCTCTCCTGTGCCCCACTGGGTCTATAAAACCATTGCAATAAAACCACGCAGCTCAGGTGAGTGTGAGGGGCAGGCAGAGGGGCAAAGACAAAAGGATTCCCTGGGATCATCAGTCACCAAGGATTAATGAGGCACTGTCTCAGCAACTTGAGCCCCACAAGGTTTCACAATATAATTCCAGCAAGAAAAGGCCCAACTGACACATAGCCCCAAGAAATCCCATGACACCAGAGATGTCCCCACCCCGGAGATCTGTGCCAGGCATGCTGCTGTCTCTCGGAAGGGTGATACCTCCACCTGCAGATCTCAGGAACCTCTGCTCCCAGAGCTGCAAGAGCAGCAGCTTTAAGACAAATGAAGAATTCACAAAGTGCAGCACACACATCAAGAATAAAGCCCAGGGCTGTCTGTGGCACTCAGAGCTCAGGGCTGCTGCAGAGCAGATGTGTTACAGCTTGAGCTCTGCTCACAGGAGAAGAGCCTGTGTGTGAAAAGCTCCTTCTGAGGTAGGCAGGGCTATTTCCAGTGCACCTGTCACAGCTCCAAACTGATGCTGCAGGTCTTTCATCAACCAGAGCAGCTCATGTGGCTGAAGGGAGGGAAAGATTTGAGTATTTTTAATAATATTGTTCCCTGGGAGTAAAGGACTCTGGATGATGTTAAGAGTGAGGAAAACCCAATGATGGGTTGGATAGATGATCACCAGATGTGCCTTCCTACCCTAACAATTCTGTGATTTGTTAATAGTGGCAGGATGTTGGGATAGGAATCAGAAATAAGCTCCAAGCAGTCTTTCTGTTTGTCTAGGTGAGTTTACCACACAAACTGGTGAACTTCACACTGCAGTCCCATCTCAGCCCCTCTATGTGGACTGCAAGCAGCCCTTAGCAACTGTCTTAACTACAGGTTCATGTTGTGCAACTGCTCCTTTTGATTTCTGCCAAACATCTTTTAGGACTGATTCCTTCACTTACAAAACCCTCACAAGTATTTTTATCACTAGCTTTCACACAAAATTATTTCTGCATAGTGCCTGTTCCCTGCTTACAAGTATGGTACAAATATTCTTTTCTCCCTTTGACTGGAGGAAAGCAGGCCCCTGCAGATTTGACACCTCTCCTTGAATTTGAGATCACCACTTCTGAACAGTGCCAGACTTTACTCAGCCTAGCTAGGTCTAAGTGAGTAAAAACAGTCCCTCCCTGTGTGGCCAGATGCTGCACTGTGATGCTAGCCCAGAGAGAAAGCAAGCGGTGTAGACTGTACTGACAAAATTCCTAACGGAATAATTAAACTCAAATAATTCAATTAACACCACAATTGAGTAATCGCATTTGGAGCATGGCTGTAATTGAGCAATATTTGTATTGTCCCAGCCATGAGGGTAGGCACAGTTGCCTTTCAGCAGGCAGAAGGAGACAGGCGGTGCTCATAAAGGGCAGAAGATGGATGTGAGGTCACCAGATTAAATGCGCTTCCTTTTTTTGGCTAGAGAAGGAAGTCAAGCCACCATGATCCCGTTGCCTTTAAAAGCCTAAGTAACAGAAATAGAAGAGACTGCAGGATTGCAGGAGTCTGCTTTACCATTAATTACTCTTCACTGAAAGCTCCCAGCCCGCCTGGCATTGCATCAGCAAGAGGGCAGCCGCATCCCTGCCCACAGAGCCCCTTCTCTTAATCGAGTTCAGACAGCAGCCGCGAGTGCTGAGCTGAGACCTGGGGAGGGATGTCTGCTTCCCTTGGCAACCCGAGCCAGCCTGCAGAGCGCCAGGCCAGGAGTCAGCAGACGAGATCTCAGGGAGATAACACAGACGGGAAAATAAACCAGCAGTTTTGGGCTGCCTCACTTCTGGAGGGCATAGCTGCATCCTGAGGTTCCATAGGACTCTGGGTCAGTGAAGAGGGCAGGTAAATTACCACCCATGCCACCCTCACTAGCCCCTCAGCCCAGCTCTGAGAAGTGTCCAGAGTGGCTTCTCCACTAACTCTTCTTTCCCTAAAAAGTAAAAGTGCTACTGCAGCAAATAAAAAAGCAAGTATCTCCATTTATCTGTGAGTACAGGGGCTTCAGGTGCTGCATGGGGGTCTTTCCTTTGAGGCTCGGGCTGGTGATCAGCCTTGGGGGACACAGGCATTTAGGCTTGCAAGGGTTAGCCTCTAACCAAACCCCAGCTGCAGCTCACAGCTTGCCAGTGTTTGCAGATGGGGGTCTTTCCTGGGAACTCTACCTTGTAGCCTCAGGTGCTGGGAATGGAAAAGTTCACAGCTTGGTTAACCCCTTCTGGCCTGAGAAGTCACTACAAGTGTGATGTCTATCTCCCCTAGCTACTCTGAGCTGGGCTCTTGGCAGTTCTGTTAGAGTACCACAAATCTGTCTCTCTTTTCCTTCCCCAGAGCAATTTCAGGCTTTTTTTTTTTCTTTCCAACTCCCAGAGCTTTCTAAGCAATTTAAACTTGTTTGGCAGATTTTATATTTAAGAAAGAGGCAGCTGATGCCAGTATGCTGTTTGCAGCTCCTCTCCCCTCCCACTCTCAGCAACATCTGAGCTTGGTGGTTAATTACTATGAGACCTCTCCGCCTCTGTCAGTGTTAGCTGGAATGATGGGTTTACACCATGCATGTCAACAAGCATCTAGATGGAAAATAAACCTACTGCTGCTCCCACTGTTGGGGAAACGAGTGTGCTGATTCAGGCATCTCAATCCATGTGGATGACAGGCACATCCTGCTCTGCAACAGAGCTCTGATCACTGAGGTCCCTAATAGATCCTCCTATGTCCACTGCAAGATCCATAGCAAACAGGCTTTGGTAACACAGGTCTTTGCTCTCATTGAGAGAGGTTGTCCACACATGCAAAATTGACTCAGTTTAACTATAATTTAATTTTTCCCAGGCAGGAAAATCATGGGACCCTCTCCATGTGGGAGAGGGCTGACACACCCCCAGGTTCTCTTCCAGCCTGTGCCTCAGCAGAGCACACGGTCATGGGCATCTCCATCCCTACTCTGCCACTTGGTTTTGCAGCAAGAGGAAACAGATTCAGGTTGGTACCTTGGGGCAGTGTCTTGCTGCAGACCTGTGGCAGAGCAAGCCACGGAACTGAACTGTGGCTCCTTTTCCTTGAAGGCACGCAGCAATGCGAGTACGAGAGGAGACAACACGTCCTTGTGACGGAAAGCCACATGATGGTGACGAGTCTGGTCTGACTCATAGCCCAAGAGATGCTGTGATATTCCACCACTGGCCTGCTCTGTCCACCTGCTCCGAGCACTGAGGCAGAGCTTTAGCATTCGAGTCCTTATTTATTGTAGGACCCACAAGAGCAATCCCAAACCTAGGGAGAGAGCTAACCTGACTTGCTGTAGCTCATCTTCTGGTTAAGATGTTGCACACGAACTCATTCCCAGCTCTTTCGTCAGTTGGGTTCAGGCTCTGTGTGCTTTGGTGTTATCAGGTGTTTGGCATCAGCCCCATCTCCAGTGAATACTGAAGCATTCTGTTTCCAGGTGACAAATTACATGCAAAACATGCCACACTACCCAGCTGGTACTTTTTCCCCCCTTTGGTAGGGCATATAAGCAAGTCAGTTTTCTTTTTTAATCCATATCCCACTTTCTCCTGTTTCTGTCCTATTACACACCTTTGTACCAAGAAATACTATAGAACAAACTCTATGTAAGGGGTATTTAAGCTGGTCCATGATTTTTCCAAGGAGAACAGTCTCAACAGAAAGGAATTTAGCTTGACAAATACTGCCCAAGACCTGCCCTGATCATCCTTATGCTGCACTGCACAGCTTTCATCAACTTACGAATGAATTCCTCTTGTGCCTCATGGTTTCCTTCAGATGTTATTTTTCCAGCTCCCAAGGACATAAACAACTCCCTTGATTTAAGAAACTAGGCTGAGATGCTGCTTGGCTGTGGTTTGGGGAGGGGCAACAACACTAGAAAATACATTTTATTCAAGAAAACAAAAATATTAGTTCCAAATAGAAGCAGAGGTCCAATTTAAATAAACTCACTGAGCATAAACTTGGGAATTCAAGATGCAAGAGAACAGAAATGGGGTTTTCTATTACTTCAGCTATTCTCTTCATTCAGCATCTGTATCACAACAAGCAGTTAATCACCTTTAGCTCTCTTATCCAAGCACTGCTTCAGGACAACCTTGCAGAAGCTTTCCAGATGGTGAAACCCTTCTCTTCACCTGAGGGATGCCCTGCCCCTGGTATGAAGGTAGCACCTGGCCCCAGAATCAGAACAACTCTAATTCCCTCATTTATCTATTTACCTACTGATCTTAGAGCAAAAGCTTGTGGGGGGGTTTTCTGTTGGGTTTTTTTTTTTTTGCTGTTGTTTTGGTTTTTTCTTTTGGTTGGTTTTTCTTTTGTTTTTTTTTTTTTCATTTGTAGTATGTTTTTAATAAACAGGGACTGCTTTAAATAAGGAAAAGGATAGAGGCAAGCATGCATAGGCATGTAGGCTTAAAACTAGATGTGACATCCCCTGTTCCAGGTCAGGACACAGCAATCTGTCACCCAGACACTGCACACACCAACTCTGCTTACCCAGAAATAGGTGCTGCAAGGACAGCACAGACTGTTGGGAGCATTTGAGAGAGTTCATGAGCTCCCAACACCAATTCCCCTTTCATCTGTTGTTGATAAAAGTAATTGCAATGGGCCACCTCAGTCTGACCCCTGGAGTGAGACAGGCTTCCCAGCTCAATAAATCTACATGACCTCAGCACTCAGACCCTCTTGGACACCTCATAGCTATTCCAGGCACAGTTCCCCTCCCACAGCTTCTTTTGGCACAGGATTCTCAGCTCTGGTGACATTCTAACAAAGGTGTCTCATCAGCCCTATGCTCAGGGTGGTTGTCTGTTCTGAACTTTCCCTTCATCACAGTGGTTTTAAAGAAACTTTGATAATGTTTTTCTTCTCCCATTTGTACTTTTGCCCAATTCCCATCACTCCCTCACTTTCAGTGTCTCACTCCACACCCACCATTTAGCTTGCCTTAAACACAGCTCCAGTCCTGTGTGCTCCCTCAATCCCCCCAGCCCCCAATTCCCATGTAGGATCCTCCAGCCTTGCTGGTGTTCTCTGTACAAAGCCTCAGAGCCTTGCCCAGCTTTCCACCACACCCAGCAGCCACAGCCTGAAACACCCTCACCCGCATTAGTCTCTGGCCCCCAAGCAGCTCTACAGATCCCCCATCATCCAGGGCTGGCACAGAGTTCCTAAAGGCAACTCACGATGCAAGCTGTACTTGGGTCTAGGGTGACATTTTCAGTGTTTTCCTATGACCTCCTATAGCTCCTCTCAGCATCTCAGAGCCCCCAAAGCTTGTTGGGGTTCCAGCAGTTGCTGCTGACCAAGAGCCATACGCCCAGCTAAGCCACACCGACGCTCCAGCCTTCACACTCTGCCCAAAACACACAAAGAAAGGCGGAAACTTTTCACATCTGGTCAGAGCTTCTCCCATCCAGCCAGAAATCAATTGCCTCCCGAATACACCCAGACACAGCACAAAATAACTGAAAGCCAAGACCCATCATATACCTTGTATAAATTTCCCTTCTTGCCTTATCCCAGGAGTACTACATGCCATGCTGCACTGCATACTTAGCTTCTCCCAGTGCTGCTCCTCACTATTTAACTCTTCCTGGGTGGAGCCGTCTGGGTCCCCTCAGCTCAGATGAGAACATTTATAGCTCATTATCCCAGGTGAAGTCAATCCCTCATTCCTCTCCATACACTCTCCAGCTTGCTACAGTCTCCCCCCAAGAGAGGCTTTGGGGATATAACTACGATAATCTGGGTTGGGAGATCCCATCACCAGGGTTCTCAGTCACAGAAACCCCCAGGGGTGGTAAACTCTCATTACCTGGGCACCAGTGAGGGGTGGAACCCACCCAGAGCTCACAGCATTATTAAACTCAAGCATTGATGCTTGCATTTGCTACAGTTCCTGATCTGCCACTGTTTGGCAAATGTCTGTCTCGCCCACATCACCTGATGAGTTAACAAAACCAGCTGTGTCCATCTCCATTCCTATCCTGTTCCTTTTTAGACAGCTTTCCAACATGAAAAGAGTTTTCCAGAAGAGGTGTGTGGTTGTTTTTCACTCTGCTTAGCAGCTGCAGGAGACAGGTTGCCAAATAGAATCAGAGAATTGTTTCAGTAAATACAACCTAGCAGTCTTGGCAGTGTTTGCTGGGTTGTGATACCATCAAGTTAAAATGGCACAGATTAAAAAAAATATTGATCAGCATCAGAAGTGAGTTTTCAGGCTGCTGGCATCCACAAAGGAGACACCCAATTAAAGAGAGATGGTCTCTAAGGACTGTAGGTGGACAGTATCTGCTATCATTCTGGCAACTTCCTATGATCTTCTCTTTAGAAATGAGTGTGTGAAGGCAGAGAAAAAAGATGAAAGGGAGGCCTTGAGATGAGAGAGCCCCAAATGATCAAAGATTCCTATGGATTGAGAGAAGTTTCCAAAACCAAAGGCATTCCTGTGTTGCCTGTGTCACTGTTGCCCTGGAGTGGATTTCAAAAACTTCTTCAAGCATTCATCTGGGATGTGGGGACACACATCAGGAAGCAGAGAGAAACTTTTCAGGCCTTGGGGAAGGCCTGAAATTCTGAATGATTCTGACTTTTTCTGAATTGGTTCACTTCTTCATAACCAGATTCCACCGGGGATGTGTGGGACTGGCTACACTTGAAGCAAAGGCTCAAGAGGCCTCTCAATTCTGTCAACACTCCTCACACAGCCTGCAGCATCTGCTGTTTTTTTGTCATGGTTCTTCACTGTAAGTGCCTTAACACACTCAGGGTTCTGCCCGTGGTGATCCTGCTTGTGTCCCCTTCCCACCCACACAGCCCTGACACACACCAGGGAAGGACAAAGCTCTTCACCCAGCACTGATCTGAGCGAGGGGAAATTAATCACACACTTCACCAATGTTTGGCACATCCAGCAAGGGTCAGATATGTCAACTACAACCTGCCAGGAGGCTCTGGTGAGAAAGGTCCTAATGTGAGAATAATTGAGGGGAGATAAAGCACTTAGGAAAGGAGAGAAGATATCAGAGTCCTCTGAAAAGAGCACAGAACAACCAACCAGGAGGGAAAGGGAAAAAACAGGGATGCTGTTCACCATCATCTGCAGAATTCATCACAATCTGAAAGTGAATTCTGCCTGAAGGGGAAAACAGAATGAAGAGAGACACAAAGAGAGAAAAGAGAGACAAATCATCTTGTTTGTGAAGATTATAGGAAAAAAATAAACCAGCCCCCAGCACATTCCAGGCACCTTCCCTGGAGCCCAGACCACGAGCAGACAACAATGACTGACTGTGGCAGCAGCTCTTGAGGTGATCCCAGAAAACAAGGATGAATCCAAGCTGCAGGTGCTGCAGAACAGAGGGTAAAAGTCTACAAACACCTGCAGGTTTAAAAGGAGCTGCTCCAGCATGTGGGAGAGACATCTGTCTGTACACGTAGCTACAGTTTAGTCATTTTAGATAAACTTTATCTGGAGGGAAGCATATACTGATAAAGCAGTGTTTCACACAATGCAAGAAGTAAATAGAAAGTTGGGATGCAAACTTTAAACTGAACAGCAGAAAAATGAAGTAGTCTTTTAAGACAAATGATTGTATCAACAGCAGACCTGAAGGAAGATGAGAATGAGAGCCTGCAGGTTTAAGGGAAAAGTCTAAATCTAAGTTCTTGCACTGTCTCAGGCATGTATATATAGAGCAACTCTTCTGTGTTTTCTCTTCCTCAAGCTATAGAATGAGGCAAGTATCTCAACCCCAGGGCAGTATGTGGACAAAGGGGAATATGAAGAGAGGAGAAATTCAGACAGTGAGCTGGGCCATGTATTTTAGCACACCACCATAGTTCTGGCAGAAGGCAGGAACAAGGCAAAATGGGCATGGTGGCTCTGCAATCACAACTGGAGGACAGGATGTGTGAACTAGGTGAGATGACAGCCTGCAGTTTATTGGGATACTACTGCAAACAAGCATCTATCTCATTTTCACATCTACAGTACCCTCTACTTAACTGCAATACATTTAATCAAGCTGCTTCTTATGGGAACCAAATAAAGCTTGATGATGCTTAATGGCTGGGGCTTAATGGCCGGGTTGTTTAACTGGGCTCATAATTTTGATTAATTAAGATGCTTGCAGGTGTTGGAGTGGCACTTTGGCAACAGCGTTGATGTTCAGAGGCAAAGGGGGTTCCTCTTCTGGAGGATTTCTGCCACTGATACTTCAGCAAAGCAAAGCTGCCCTCAAGCCTGTGCAAAAAAGTCATCTCTTGTAGCTGGCAGTAGCCTCCAGATTTCTGGGAAGTTTGACAACCTGTGTGTCCTTTTGACCAGGTCCGTCTTGGGAGGATATATGGAAAAAATCCAAAACCCAAAACTCAACCTTTTGCCTAAGGCAGGCTCTGTGTCCTTGATAAGAAGAAAGTGAGACTGTGAGAGGCTCTCCAGGTGACGACGGTGCTTTCAGGCAGTGGATCCAGCCAGCCCAGCAAACTGCCCACCCCCAGAGCAGTGTCCCCACTCTGTTGTAAAGGGCAGTGGGGCTTGTCCTGAGCTGTGGAACACACAAAGCCTGGCTGCTTATGAGTTTATCCCCTGTGTTTCTATATCCTCACTCTGTGATTTCAGCTTCCCCCTGCCAGTATATCACCCTTTTCCTATCCAGCATCACCAACCTGCCAGGTCCCCCTCATGGATGACCTACAGGAGTGTGGAGGTGGATGCACAGAGAAAGTGGCCAGCAGGTACAAAAAATCACACTACAGCCTCCCCCTTAAGCAGTACAAATTTGTATTTCCCTTTTCTATTCAGCAGCTGGCTTTCTCACAAAGCATACTTACCTCAGATTTTTGTCTCCTGAATGCTGATAAAATGCCCCCTGGCTAAAAAATACTTGGAGATAAATTACCACACGGATACCAGTGTGGCATATGCTCATTACCATAAGAAACTAAAACACTGGAGAGAGGCACAATGAGCCAGACTCATCATTGTTTTCAGTATCAAACACTGACATTAAATTAGGCAGAACTTGATGATTTAAGGCTTAGTAAATTACTACTGCCAACTATAAAGGCAACATAACCTTGTGGATAGAGCACTGGAGTAGGGCTCAGCAGAGTTGTACCCTGCCAAGGATGTACTGAATTAATTTGGACAAATGTTATCTTCACATGCATACAAATACTGGTCAATCTTCTACTTTTCTTGTAATGTGTATGAGAAATGCAAAAATGAAACAGCATATTGTCTATGGACCACAAAGACAATCCTTTTCCAAGAAACAGCTTGTTTGGCAAGCACAGGAGGGAAAAACTGAGTCAGGTGGAATGATCTCAGCCTTTTCTTGTACATCTACATTGTCCTGCTCAACCACAGCTTTGGGATAAGAGACAATCAGATCTAATTTATGGAAACTTAAGCAAATACCAATTGGAGTAGCCTCTGAGTGTTATCAGCATATTTCATAGCTTGTGATGAATCATAATTGAGGTATCTGCTTTCCAGTGCATTAAGACTCAAGCAGAAGTTGATTAGGAATATTCTGATCCAAGCAATGGTCCACTTTTCAGGGAAGTGGTTGAAATGTCCAGACATCAGCCTCATTTGTCCTGGAGTTATAATGCAGTGTGTTACAAACATACTGTGAATATACCTTTGAATTCACTGTCAGTGTCTGCAATCCATCATGGAGTATCCATCTTCTCATTGCAGCCTGCCACAAATTTAGATGGTTAATTATTTTCCTCTGCTTCTACCCCAGAAGAATGTAGAACTCAAGCCATTTTGCTCTGAAAGTACTCACAGGTTTTTGGTCTAGTGTACCATTAACATGCCAGGGCCTGCTTGTCCTCTCCACTTGGATCATTAAGCAAGTACCTTTGTTTCCTACAGGACTAACAATGTTAAATTAATATATTTGCCCAGCAGCTACTGAAAGAAAAACCTTGGTTACCCAACTCTGTAGCTCTAGATTGGACCTGAAGGCCAAAGAACAGATTTTGCAGCATTTCAGCCCTCTGAGAGAAGCTTTGTTATGCAAAGTTCCTCTTATCTCAACTTTTATGAGGTCTCTCAGAGCATAATATAGAGAAGGCAGACTCAAAGATAACTGAAACTCTTCCTTAGAACCTATTATTTTATTAATCAAGAAAGATCAGAAAAATAGGTAGAGGGACAGCAGGTGAACAGACAACACTGTACCATAAATTGTCAAAAATTGTTCAAAAGAGCTGAGATGTTCAGCAATCCAACTATAGTTGGTTAGCTTATTCTGCCAGTGTAAAGGAGCCTCAGATGTGGATACAGATCCCTGAAGAACTTTGATCTTCTCGCCAAGAAATAGGTAAGACAAGATTCTGAACTGGCCCCAGTCCCAGCACTGGAGACCAAGCAAGGACGTTAGCACTTGTAAGTCTTGAAACAGTACCAAAGCACCAGACTCATTGTCCAGAGCCTCACTGTGCTACTTCTCAGCCATAACCACACAAAAGGCTTTCTCTGGCTTACAGAACTGAAATGTCCCACTTTCTGATTCACAGGCTCTGTATGAGACTGAAGGAAGCAGAAAGTTAGCCAGAGCAGTGTAAGAGGCAGACAGCATCAGCTTTTAGAACTGGTGGGTGCTGTGTTCCTCCTGACTCATTGCTCCAGAGATATTCCCCCTGGACTGTTCCAGGGAAACAATCTACTATTTCCTAACAAGTTTGGTTTCAAAAAGACTTCAAACTAGAACATTAGTTTTTGCAAACTTTCTCTATCTCTCTATCCATCGGCAAAATTTATGAAATCAAACTCCCTTGATATTCTCAAGGTGACTTCCAAGATCTCCTCTTCAGAGAGAAAACGAGCTCTACCCTCCTTGCTCTTCACAGGGTAGGGGAGGTGCAGCAGCAGCTTCCTGTAAAAGAGGACACAGTGAATGTCAATGTCTCAGGTCAGGTGAGCAGCTGAGATGTCATTGCAAGTACTCCTGCAACTGCTCAGTCAATATGCCAGGGGATGTTATTCCAGTAGATCTCCTTCTTGTGACAGGTTGTGGGGTTCCTGCAGTACCTCACGCACAGCTAGACTGGCCCTGAAATATTTCCATCACTTAAAAGCAGCTTGGCTTAGAAGCAGCCCCAGGACAACAGAGTTGGAAGCAGCTCCTTTGAGTCTTCCTACCCATCTGTGGGAGAACAGTGTTTTTCAGTATGTGGAACTTGATATCTTGGTTGTTTCTTTCATTCTGAGAAGGCTTGCACTTGTATTTGTGAAAGCAGCACTGGTTCAGGCTGTACCCAAGCAACTGTCAGATTTATGGTGAACTTTTTATTTGCTAGGCTTGTGACTAGAGACAGCTGGGTGCTGAGAAGATAATGGCAGATCTGAGTCACCAGAAAGATAGAATTGCAAAAGAAAAAGGATGCTGAGGTTTTCCTACATCTGCAGTATTGCATTAAGCTCCCTCTTTTACTGCCCATAGGTTCTGCAAGTCATTAGCGGAACGGTTATTCCTCCCAATTTTCCGGTTTCAGAGCTAGCACTTCTAAACCTCCTTCACTCCTGTTGGATCTTTGGGTTAAAACCAAGCACAGGGTAACTGACTGTGCCAAGTTTTGGCTGTGAGAAAAGTGACTTTTCTACAGCTAGCCTACTGGGGACTTATTTGAGCCTTAATCCATGGCCTGCACCTTGAGCTGATCTGCAGAAAGCTATTCACAAAGAGGTCTTCCCACATCTCATTCAGTGCAACAAGTCAGCCCAGACAGGGTTAAGCTTTCTTATGAAAGCAGTCTTTGTAAAGAAGGACTTAAAGCAAAACAGACATGGGAATTATCTGGAAATCTCAGGCAGGGCAGTTGTACACTGAGGGAGAGATGGAGGAAGACTGAGAAGTCCAAGAGTTTATCAGTCAGTTGATTATCTTGGTAGGCTTGAAATAGTCCGATAAAAAAATCAAAGGAAATCTCTTTAGGAAACCTTGTAACATTTCCATCTCTGCATCTGTGCTTGGATATGTCCATAATTTGGCTTTCAGCTTCTGAAGATTTATCTGCACATTTTTTACCATCTTCAGTCATATATATTTGTACAATTAGCATTTAGAAATACTGGGCAAGAAGTCCTTCAAGACCATGGGCAGTTTTTTGCCAGAGGTTTTGGGCCCTTGAAGCCTCTGTTGTTTAAGTAACCAAAATCTGTCTTAAAGCTCTTTTTTACTAGACAGTATCATAGATTCAAAGCCAGCACATGATACACCTATGGATGGACTATGGGTTTTTTTTTCTATATCTATTTCTTACATGCAATTAACACTAAAATATTCATCTTCAGTTTTGCTTTTCACACAGCCTGCAGTTGAAAGCTTGGCTAAACCTCCAACAAGATATTAATTGTAATTCTATCCATTGTGCTACACTTACTTTTTGGGAGTGCGAAGGTCAAGAACCTTGTCCTGGATGTCTAATGTTATGTCTGAGTACTTGGTCTCTGGCAGTTTGATTTTAATCTGAAATGATGGGCAGAGGTACAGCTGTGATTACATATATTGCCCTAAAAGCCACAAAAGATCTCATTTTCATGAATATTTCAATGCTAGTATCACAGAGCAACATTTTGAGTAAGTAATTTGTATCAGAGAAAATACGACAGTGATAATCACTGCTTTCAATAGCTTAGTGATGCGTATTGATATCCTATTCTCTTCCAGATCCTGAGCTGCTAATGTGCTTGACAGGTGTTCTACATCCAGCAAAAGCCTCAGGCTTTGTGTTTTGCAGGGACAGTTTGCTTCTGCTAGAAAGATAACACAGCAGTTCTGCCTGGCCTGAAGCTCAGAAGCCAGGGAGGTCTTTGATTATATAATGATGAGACAGGATCTGATAGCTATAACTTTAAAGGCTGTCAGAATTGTAACATTCTGCTAACCCACATATCTCGTCAAAAATGCAGGAAGATTAAAAAAACCTCCTTCCCAGCCCCTCTCCTCTCCAAAACTGTGTCCAAGATGAAACTTCATCTTAGAGCTACGTTTTATTCCCTTTAAATTTATATGGGGCATATGCATTTGCAGAGATTCCCGTGGGTGCACTTGGGCCTTGAGGAGATACACAAGTTCCTCAGGTTAGCAAGTGTAAATGTCATCCACAAATGCTGGGAGAACCACAAGAAAATGCTACAGGAGGTCAAAGGCATCAGTAGAGCTTGGTGTTTACATTCTGTCCCTCAAAAAGATGGGAAGATGGAAAAGAGCCGAGAAAGAGCACAAAGAAAGGATCAGAGCTCCAGGCTCAGCTCACCACCATATCTTCACAGCAGGCAGTGGAGGGGTCTTTCCCAGTCATCCCAAAGAAGACATCCTCTGTTCCCACACGCTGCTTGAATAAAATCTCATACCTGAGAAAGAGAAGTCATTGCCTAATAATGCTGCAGAAGGGGCAGGAGACTAAAGGAGACTGTGATTCACAGTAAATCCTCGTGACATTGTCTCTCCTCTGCAGTCTCCCTTCAAGGCTCCAGTCCATCTGCACTGGGTTTCTGTTTGGAGCCATGACTGAGACAGCTGGAAGACAGGTGAAGAATATTCACTCCTCCTTCCAAAGCACTCACCAGGCTGCCTCTGCTTCACTAACCAACCTTTGCAGGATCAGGAAATGCATCCTAAGTGGACATGATGCTCATCAACCAAACACCACAAACTCTTTGGAAAGGGATTTGAAAAGGGGGATTTGAAAATTGTTCTGCTCTGAAAACAGAACAATTACATGTGCTCTGTTCTGTCCTTTAGCATAGCTCTTGCAGCCTGAGCATAACACTCCTTAGTTGTTCTGCATTCAGACAACATTTATTTTCTTCTCCTTCACATCTACAAAATGTAGAATCATGTACTCCCTTGATCTTGATAATTAATGAATGAAGAAATACAAACTAAATTTGTATTTATAACATATGTTACTCCTACTAAGTTCAGCAAAATTAGTAGGGTGGATCACTTGTCTAAGCTGTTAAAAAGTGTGTGGAAAGCCTTTCACATCTCCAGTGTGCATCTGCATACGTAATAATTCCTAAGTCAATGACAAATATGTCTAATAGCTCTGGATGCACCTCTGTGGCCATCTGTTCTCCTTTTGGGACATTTTTCTTGCTTCATTTGATGAACCATTATAAAGACTTATACTCTCTTTTCATCTGTGCAACATGGGTCACAACTGCTTGAGGCTGGAGAAGCACTGCAGAGGGGAAGGGTCAAAAAGGGCACGAGAAAAGCTTCTGTTGTGCCCGCAATACAAAGAGGGTGTGTTCTATACCTCACAGGTGACCATTTCAAGGACAACCGTGCGTGAGGGTGAATTCCAAATAATTTTCAGAAATGTTGAGTCAGAGATCAGGTGGGCCTGAGTCCTGAGTTTAACTGGGAAATTGGACACGTCATGTCCTGACTAATGTGCAGGAAAAAGTGAAGACTCTGGTGTACAATATACACCTTCAAGGGCTACAGTCCATCTGCTCCAGCATTTAACACCCAGGATATAACATTGGAACAATGACTGGAAAAGCAAAAGTTGCTTCATGGACTGACTCTCAGGGCTTTCCGACCTCTACAAACTACAACTAAAATGCCTGATTGTACCCATTTCAATAATCCTTTTGCTACTATTTTTCTATGAGCAAGGGAAAAGACTCTGGTTTTAAGCTGTCCCTTTGACAGACTGAGATTGAATGACAAGAATTTAAGAGCTCAAAATTGCCTGCACACAGCTTTTCTTCCTGCAGTACTATTTGTCTCTAAAGAGCTTAAATCTTTGAAATGCAAATATACGTTGGAGTGCTTTATGAATTTATGAGTATGGAAAAATGGATGCATCTCAGTTGCAGGTATTTCATACAAATGGCATATTTTAAAGCTAATAAATCGTTTTTCTGACCTACTTCCCCTCCTAATCCCACTATATACAAGTAACTGACACTGCAAGTAAACTTATGATGGGAAAAACCAACACTATGTTTCTGTTATGAGATCAGAAGGTTTCAAGGGAGGGGTTAAAACCACTCCTCACATGTTGCTTTAGATGCCACACTGATATCTTTCCTTTCTTCTTGCACAACACAAGCTTTTCAGATGGCTGTAGATGCTGTTTAACTCTCATTTCCATTAATGCTATGTAAAGCCCACACAGGCAGTCTCAGCTCTCTTACTCTGGCTGTTCTCTAGGGTCCCAGGTATCATCAAATTCAGATCCTTCTGGGACTTCCTCTGCATTCCAAATGGTTTTCTTGTTTTCAGATTTCACTTGAAAAGTACCTGTAAGTGATGAAGAAAATCACACTGTCGCATTTTGAAATGTCTCTGTTCCTCTAGGTTTGCTGAAAGCTTAGAGTATTTTTGAAGAATGAAAAAAAAAGAAAAGCCATTTCTAAAGCTTAGAAAAGCATTTTCTGGCTTTAGAAAAATCTTTGTATTAAAAGCATTCTAGGTAATCATTACAGTCTCCTCCACCTCACTATCTTATGAATGAGGATTTGCAGAGGGAGGGTGTTTTCCTTTCACTTAAATCTCCTTTACACAACCTTTATTTCCTGGAAATCCTTCTTTCTGGCATAAGATATCTAGCACTTCAAAACGGGTAAAGTATAGAGGGATGAAATACTAATCTTCCACAAACCCCCTAACATGAGGTTTTTCAGTGAGCAGAGTCATTCACAAGAGGACCACCTTCTCACACAGAAATCCAGTTCTTCCCATTAATTACTGGGTACAGTTCAGACAAGGTGCTTAAGACACATGGAAGTTTATGGGCAGAATAGTATGGTTTATGTCTGACCTGCATGGAAAAGTATTTTTTTAATAAGCTGGTAAGCCTGAAACGTGAAGGTTTTTGGAGTAGAATCTCTGGTTATTGTTGGAATCACAAGCAAAAACAATCTGCTATATTTGCCACAGTTCCTCTCCTGCAAAACTCACCCTGGCCCTTGTTGGCCTTTCTTAGGGCTCATAGTTAAGGTGCTCAATAATGTGACAACATTAGCTCAAAAAAAAAAAAAATTAACATCAACTTTCCCAAGACTTTACCAAAACTCTTCCTGTCTTTCCTGAGTACTTATATGGAATTTTTGCTGCTCAGTTATGATCCCTGCAGCCTCTGTACTGTTATCATCTCCACTGGAGGCTGCTCTGGCATTAGCCTTTCTGCTTCTCTTTGCATGTTTTACAGTTAAGCTTTCAGGAAAGGAATAATTTTACAGTGTAATTGTAAGAAATGTCATGCGATGCCCATCTCAAAGGTCAGTGACCACTCTTTTATTGCAGCAAACCCTTCAGTGGTATCTTAACTACAGCTGTTGCAGTCTGCTGACATGAGACTGGATGCCAAAACACACAAATGCTCCTCCTTACTGGTGGTCTCTTTCTTTACTGGCCCAACACTCCCAGGAGTCATGGCACCAGCAGAACAGCGTGGCTGCAAAAAAAGGTCAAAATGATCTTAAATCAATTTTCATAGAGGCAAGTGGTTACAACCATAATGTCAGTAAATATAACATGTTATGTGAGATCAGGCACATCCCTGATAGAATAAAAAATATCGTTATCCCACAGTTTCATGACTGAACCACTGAACATTCTCTCTTCTTCACTCTCACACAGCAGAGAGTGACCTTGACTCACTGGATTTAAGCAGGACTCACAGAAGCCCAGTAATACAGACAGATGTGCTTTTTGAGTTTTGGTTTCCATGGCATTTTGGCAAAATTTCCATGCTTTGCCTGCCACGAAAATATTACAGGAAACCAAGGGTGCCACATGAAAGCCCCATTACAGCATTTGGATTCCTTTTGACAGTAGAGATCATGAGGCAACAACATTTTCCTCTAATTATGAATCAATTTAGTGCTAATAGGCCAATGTGAGGCATTTCTCTATATATGAAGATTTCCTTGGTTCGATAAAAGTGCCTCATATGCACAGAGCATTAAATTAAATCAAAATAAAGATTTCAATTTACCCAGATTGACTCAGACTTAATTGACATCCCTTGTGGCAATTTTCCATTTCTGTCTCTGAAGTGTCATTCATTTTATTAATAAGATGTAAACAAATTCTTTTAGAATCAGAATGTTTACTGCAGAGATGTACAGCAATAATACTGAGTTTAAAAGGCAGGCATTAAACAGTTGGAGGATAGTTGGAGTGTGAAGGTCCACATCTATAACCCACTGGAAGGAAATTTCAAGGGATATGCACCCCTTTTATCCCAAATGTTACTTGCATTGCCACTACTGGGGCTGGTCAGCTCTTTGTGGAGGAGTGATTTGGAGAAACACTGAGGCCTTTGCCATTTTTGTTATCCCTTTTTTTTTTTTGTAATCCATGTCATAATACAATCTGTTCAAAATCCTAAGAGACTTGGCAAAGTTTTGAGCCTTCACAGAGGCCTTCTATATCGTTGGCACCTGTGGGGGTCCTAGGAGTATTTCTTCCCAGCACACAGGCATAAAAAAATAAAAGATAAAAGCAGCAGTTGCATGTTGCAGGAACAATGCATGTTTTCCAAATGCTGTGATTTTCATCTGCTCCTGAGATGAATTGATATAGAAGAATACATTCAGATATTTCTCTCATTATTCATTCAGATTATGCACCTTGGAATGATTATTCACCTTTCCCTGTTTTACAACCACCAAAATACCTATTGTACCTCAGTGATCAATTATCTCTACAGTTCTTCAATGCCTGACATATACAATTAATACACTCAGTTGCCTCTGGATATTTTGGTCCTTACTCAGAAGCTGAGCAGCATATTTTTCCCTGCATATGAAGTATCTAATTGTAATTGCCTTCATCTCCAGCAGACTTCAGGGAAAAGTAGGGGGGAAGTCTGAGGTATCTCAAGCTCTTTCAACTACGTGATCTCCTTTCCTTCAGGCTGAAAAATTAAACTTCCTTCATACGTTGTGCTCACAATGTCTCCTTGTTTTCCTGGGGCATCTTGCTCATTCTCTCCCTCAAGAGCTTGTTACTCTGAAAGTATCCTGTAGCTGTTTCAGCCAGTCCAAAACCTTCTAAGATTTCCATTCTGTTTTTACTCACTCTGGAGAGAAAGAGATTTGCTTCTCCTTTTTAAATAAAATAAGGCCATGGTACAATATGTAAAAGAAGCAGCAACTCTTGTGAAAGGCTTACCACATCATCGTCATCATCATCCTCCTCTTCTTGAGCATCATGCAGCAGTTTGGCAAGGCTCTGCAGAGAAGAGCCCGAGAACACACTATCCAGATCCATGCCCACTGCTCACCTATGCAGACAAAACAAGTGACAGGTGAAGCAGAAAGCAAATGGGCTTAGTACGGCCTGTAAAGCAAATTTTCCTGCTGTGTGTTCTGGAAGGATAAGTTTAGCCAAATTCCTGCATATGTGATGACAAAACATGCATAACGGAACATAAAATAATAGAATATGCTGAGCTGGAAGGGACACATCAGGATCATCGAGTCCAACTCTTGGCCCTATGCGGGACACCCTGAGAACCCCACCATGTACTTGGAAGCGTTGTCCAAATGCTCTTTAGACTCTGTCAGCCTTGGAGCTGTGACCATTTCCCTGGGAATACAGTTCAGTGCCCCACCGCCCTCTGGGGGAAGAACCTTTGCACCTATCCAAGCTAAAACTCCCCTGAGACAGCCCGAGCTGCTCCCTCGGGTCCTGCCATCCCGAGGGAATAACAACCAACCTTTTCCCTCTGTGCCCAAACTACGGACTCTTTTGCTCAGCTGCCTTTTGCTGCAAGCACAGCTCAAGCCTTAGAGTGCCTCCGGCAGACCCGGGGTGTGTGTGAAGCGCCACAGGCAACCTGGCAGAACTCTTTGCAGGTTCTCAGCCCACCCGCCAGCCTTCGGACCGCTCCAGCACCAGGCCCAGGGCGAAGGGAACAGCAGCGACAGGGGGAAATCCTCGTCACCGCGGCCCGATGTCGGGAGGCTCCAACTCCGCACCCCCAGCCCGGTGTCCCCTGTCCCGCACCCCCGTCCCGTGTCCTGTGTCCCGTTCTCGTCCCGCACCCCGGTCCCGGGTCCCGTGTCCCGTGTCCCGTTCCCGTCCCGCACTCCGGTCCCGCGTCCCGTGTCCCGTGTCCCGTG
>VZRL01001808.1:0-18932 GCA_013397895.1 Origma solitaria
AAATAAAACAGGAGGTATTTGGAAGCAGAAGAGAAGTCCGTTTGGAGCAGAGTGAGAAAATTTGATACAGCAAATATTGCCGGAGCCCAACAATAAATGCAATTAAGAAGAAAGTACTGAGGTTCATCATGTGCTTAGATATTTTCTCAGTGTGCCCTGGCAGTGATGGACCTGCCCTCAAGAATTGCAGTCCAACTCTTAATTAGCCATTATTTATTAGCTGTGTTTTATCTACCCTTATGCACAGAGAAACCCAAGGATACATCGCTTAAAACCTACTGAAATTCCTAAATAAAAGCCCTTCAAGAAGCAGCTGGTGAACACAACCGTGAGGAAAAGGACAAAATGAAAGAGCAAAGGCTGCAGATGCAGGCTGGAGGGGCTGGGAGCAGCCTGGTCTAGGGGAAGGTGTCCTGTCCATGGCAGGGGGTAGAATGAGACAATCCTGAAGATCCTTCCCAAGCCAAACCATTCTCTGATTCTATAAAAGAATTTTGGTTGATGCAATTCTGTACTTTCCTACACAACAAGAAAAGCCTTCAGGCCCCCCCAAACAAAAGCAGAAATTTCCTGTCAGGGAAGAAACAGCAACAGCTGGAAAACCTCAGGGAAAAATAAGATTCTCCCTTAGAACTTTGCAAATGTCATGCACGGTAAGCACAAGAAGAACAGCAAGGGAGCAGAAAGGCTTTTAACAAACAATTTCCAACCATTTCCCTCGGAGATCAGCTCCTCTCCACCATTAGCAGGGATTTGCCTGCATGGTCTCTCTGCTCTGCTGCGCCCTGCAGGGAGGGCATGAGGAGTCTGTGGCCTTTTTCCTTTCACAGTGTTTGAGTCCTGCCTTTAAAGGCACTCACAGAGGGTCAGAGCGTGAGCTCAGCGCATCAAAAGAGAGGTTTATGGTCCTATAAAACACGTCCACAAATGCTGATGAACTCCTCGGGGCACCTCCTAACTCCAGCTGACACTGACAGAAAACACAGAAAATAAAACCCACATCAGAGCTGACAAAACTGTTCCAAAAATGGTTAAAATCAAAGATATGGCCCAGATGTGCAGCAGAGTTTCCATTTCTTCCCCACCATCCCATTATTAATAACCTCCATTATTTATCAGCTCCGAGAAGGTGAAGGCTAACAAGCAGGGAATTCTGGGAATTCTGCATCTTTCACTTCCAAAACTCACACTCCTGTTGGGAATACAGAGACATCTCAGGTGTGACAGTCACTTCTCACCCCTCTTAGTCCTTGTCAGAGAATATTCCAACTCGGCAAAGAAAGTGTCCTAGGTTACATGGAAGGTGTAACCAAAAGTCTGTATTCTGCTACCATCTCCAGAAGCTGTTAAAACAGGTGGGACAGTGTTCTTTGCGTTCAGCATGACCCAGCCCTGCTAACACCATCGGGGCTATCTCTGCTCATGGCCATCAATGTCCCCAGCAGTGACCCAGCCCTGCTAACACCATCGGGGCTATCTCTGCTCATGGCCATCAATGTCCCCAGCAGTGACCCAGCCCTGCTAACACCATCGGGGCTATCTCTGCTCATGGCCATCAATGTCCCCAGCAGTGACCCAGCCCTGCTAACACCATCGGGGCTATCTCTGCTCATGGCCANACCTGCAGATAAACTGAGACCCTGGAACACCGGGGTACCTTTCCCACTGATTCCCAGAGGAGAAGAGCTCAAGAGACCTCCAGAGACCGACGAGACCTTTCCACAAGATCACCACTCCAACAAGAGCACATCCATCACTCCAACGGGACTGCAGCCACCATTGAACTGCACTGCAGCACCACCCGAACAGGGCGCAGGTTGTATTCTGACTTTGTCTATTTAAGCCATTGTTTCTGTATTATTGCCTTGCTCTAAATATTAGTAAATAACTGTTATTCCTTTTTCCCATATCTTTTGCTTGAGAGCCCCTTGATTTCAAAGTTATAATAACTCAGAAGGAAAAGGGGTCATATTCCCTATTCCAAGGGAGGTTCCTGCCTTCCTTGGCAGACACTTGTCTTTCAAACCTAGACAGAAAGGCTTCCAAGTGGCATCACCGGAGAAAAATCTGAAAAAAACCTCTATGTTCTCAAGTTATATCAATTGAAAAGAATTTAACCACGGCCCAGGGTTCACAAGGCACAGGTTTGGTGCCAAGTGCCAAATATCAAGCAGGGAACATGTCATTCCCTGTCCCATATTCCCAACCTTTTCCTCTCAGCCTAACACCCAACCAAGCTGACTTTGACTTTCACAACTCCACTAAACAGCTTTTTCAAATTATTTCTCTCTACAAGATTTTGGGCACCTTTTTCAGCACCTTCAGCAGACAGTTGAAGTAGATGCTTTTAACTCGCACGGATTTAATTACTTAAATATTTTGGCATAAACTCCAAAACCTCTTTAAAACTATAATATAACTAAATGTCATCAGCAATTAAAAGGAAAATCCACCTGAAATGAAATTCAGAGCAGTTTGATGCGCTATAGCATAGACAGAAGAAGATTAATTTTTTCCTTGCTCATAAACCCACAAATATTTTAGTAAAAAACTGAATATTTTTTAAAAATCTCCCCAAAAGTCATTGACCTCCTCTGCAAGGAGCTGCACAAGTGACTGTGCAGTATTCAAACAAATAATTTTTACTCAGAGCTTTATTGCTTTGAAGTTCAGCGTGAATTTTGGTGTTTATGAAACGCATTGGATCAACAGCTCCAGGGTAAAAAGAGAATTTTCTCCAAACAAAAGTTGTTAATGCAGGAGGAAAATTCTGCTCTGTCACCCTGCTAACAAAATTTAATATAAAATATGGCACAGCTCAGTTAACAAGGCCCATTCCTGGGCAAGAAAATAATCCAATGTCTGCAGCCAGCTCAGCTCTGGAGCTCATCCAGGTACCTGTTACCACATAATTCAGTTGGGTTTGAACACAGTTCAGGCAGGAGCATCCAGTCAGAGAGAAAACAGATCGATTTGGGGCATTTCTACTTCATATTCTTTGTGTTTCAAAGGACTGGATGCCATTGCCATCTCTTGTTGATTCCATGAAATCTCTCTGTACTTCCTGACACATTTTTTCACCTTTATCGAGGCCATTTCCATTACCCCAAATTCCAAGTCCACCTTCTTAGGAGCTTAAGAAAGGTACAAATTTATTTGCTGTTTGCCATTGCAAGGAGAAGACTTCAGTTCTTCAGTAAATTGGAGCAAATTCATGAAATACTTTAACAAAGAGGGGAGTACAGGACATTACAAATCCTCATGGCAAGGCCAAAATTGGAAGGAATACTTTCCTGCAAAATCAGCTCATCCTCTTCTAGATCCAGAAAGATGAAACTCTTCCAGGACCAGAACCTTCCCTAGCAATTCTCATGCTCTTAGCAGCACATATTTGCTGAAAACAGTGCAGGATTAATAATAATTAATAAATCTCTGCTGGATTTATTCCTGCATGTGCTGAGCTCACTTCAAATAACGGGAGGGGAAAAAGCATCAAGTGACCTACTCTAATTATTTAAATTCCATCTTTAAATATCAGCATTCTGAGGAGTGCAATGCCCCTCTCCTGCAGGAGACTGAGTGAAACTGTCTTTTTTTAAAGCTGCAGACTTTTACGACCAATGTCCTCTCAATGAGATGAGCGTTAATGAACCAAACCAGTCAGGAGTCCGAGGGCATCACTTCCACACACTTGAGACCATTTCAAAAGAACCACAAAGGCTGTCAGGCCCATTATTGTGAGGACAACCACAAAGCCATTAAATATCTGTGAAGATATTTCCTGAGAAATAACTGCTTCGGGTTCAAAACATCACCTGGTGAACTTCCCAAATGAAACTGCAATTTCAGATCGTTTCAGCCAGGATTTATGGCACATGAACAAGGAGCTGATTTTACTTTCTAAGTGTCAACTGTTCACTCGGCAAATGGTTCACTCGGCTTTCAAATGCAAAGGTTCAGAGCTGTTCTGAGCCATACAGCAAAAACCACTTGGGTTTTCCAGAAGCAGCTTCAGCTGATAGAAAAATATCAGGAAAAACCCTTTCCCTTCCCTTTTCCATGGTGCATTCCCTCTCTGTCCTGCTCCCGTGCCAGCCCTGCCACAGGTTCAGGGACCTGAGCAAGCAGAAAAGGCAGCCAGCAGCAAAGCCTTGGCCAAATGAGATTCCTGAGAGGAGAGCAAGCAGAGCTGCCAGAGCAAGGAAAGCATCCTGGGAAAGGAAGCAAGGGGATGATAGCAGAGCTGGCACAGGCTGGGATGGAGCTGAAACCTCTGCTGAAACCTCTGCACACCTTTTCCACTGAGTGACTGAGAGTGCTCAATTCCACAGTCTTTCCCCTGCTCACTGAGAAAGGGTTGGTCAATAGGTAACTCAACTCTTGAGAGACAGAATATGTGAATTCTAACCCTAGAAAAACAGGATTGCCTTTATCTTGTCAAGGGAAGAGGGACAAGAATCTGTCTGAGGCCAGCACAGAAACCCTGAATCACCCACCAAGGACTGCCCATGCTCCAGAGAGAAAGGTGAAAAGTGCACTGTGATGAAGAGTCCAGATCTTCATCACGAGCAGAGCCCCAGAGACCACCAGGACACACAGCGCATGCGTGGCACACAGCTAATGATATCAATGATTGCCCAGAAATGATTTGTGTAACCACTGCCATCCCGGGGAATGTGATGAATATTCCTGAGTGTTACCCATAATATTGTGAGTTGGCAGTGCCGGGTGTGTGTGTTTGGAGGAGTGAATCCCCACAGCCGGCGCCGAACAAAGCAAATCCCCCCTGCTCTGACTGTGCCTCTGAAGGGGCTCTGGCCTGCTTGGGGCCAATCATCACCTGTGTGCAGAAGGGGACCAATATTTTTTGCCATGAATTCACTTAAAAAGCAGAGCAGGGCTCAGGAGATAGCAGCAGAGCTCTGAAATGCATCTCCAGGCGCTGTCCCAGGACTCCTGGAGAAGTGTGACACAGCAAATGCAATTTAAAAGCAGCTTTTCTGTGAGATGACTCCCACTGCTGACCACCAGAACCAGCTGTGAGGCACACAATGATCCCATCCCTGCTCCTTCCCTCAAATGCTATTCCTTTATAAAAATAGAAGGATTTGAGGATGGTGGAGCGTCTTTAAGAGAGGCTTCTCGAGGCACAGCGTCTGAGATGTGCAGCAGCACAACAGGAGCGTGTGGGCAGAGAAGAGGCTTCAGCTCCTCCTTCCCCGGTTTCCTTATGCTTTCAGCAATGTTTAGGCTGCTAAATGACACCAATTTTGGAAAACACACCAAAGCATTAGACAGAAAAACCCCCAAAAAGGAACATATTAGTTGCCAGTGTCTTCTCAGTAGACAGAGCACCACAGAGCCTGCTACAGATTTATGTCCCAGAGCATACGTGTGATTTTCCCTCTTCTGTGGGAGGAAGAAAAATATAGATCCCTAAAAAAATTGAGAATCATCAACGATAAATTCCAGCACTAAGAAAGGAGAGAAAATCTCATCCTTGGAGGCAAATAGCTCCAGGCTGAGCTGGTAACAGGTCATGGCACCAACAGGACAGGTCTTCGGCAGTTTCTCCCTCCAGGCCTTGTCCCCAGTCCCTCTCCAGCTCTCCTGGAGCCCTTTAGGCCTCTGAGCTCTCCCTGTCTCCTTCCCTTCTCCAGGGGAACAACCCCAGCTCTCCCAGAAAACCTCAGAATTCCCTCCCTGCATTATCCTGACACAGCCATCCCATCAGCACAGAGCTGCTGGACACAGCCCCCAGATCCTACAGTTATGGGGTCACTCAGGAGGATGTTCCACCCACTCCTGCCCTGAAGAGCTCCATTAGCTCCACACAAAATGCCAAGTTCAATTTAACGAAATTTCACCCCTCTTTCAGCCCACAACCACCAGCTATGCTGGCTCTGGGACAAGAAAATAACTTCAAATAGTGTTTTCCTGAACAAGGCTGCTCTAATATTTTGACAAAGTGCTTTTTTTGTTTGTTTGTTTTCCAGCACTCCACTACCAACTGGAAAAGGTCACTCTGTCTTCTGTATTATTCCTCCATTCGCAGAGAAGGTCAAAAATATTTAATATCTGCATGTTTTGTACCTCAACACTGCACAACACTGAGCCTGGTGCAGTTATTAGGGAGATTTCAGAAATCCAGCTCTAAAAAGGAGCAGCAGAAAACAACTCATTCCCCACAAACCCCAATTTCCAGCCCACCACGAGCTCCCATTATTGTGTACAGACATGGAAAGATAACCCTGCTGCAATGCATTGCACATGTACAGAATTATCCCTGAGAATTGCACTCGTGTGAAATTGTTCTGTGTGATGACTGAATTCCAGTTATTAGGATTTGAAGGAATTGCATCCATTTCTTGATCCACTTCCTCCAAGTTTTCAGTTTCCCCCAACAGCTTTGAACACTTTTAAAACTGAGTTTTCTGCTCCCCCTGCTGAAAACGTAAGATCTTCTCTTCAAAAATTATCCTTATTCAGAAAAGCAGGCTAGAAATAATTTAGGTTTTGGGATCAAAGGTTTTCCTGCACTCTGAGGAAAGAATATTTTAAGCCACTCCAGTGGAACTAAGGTACAAACACCCACAAGGTTTGGAACAAAGAAATGCAGCATTTCCTCCCTTCCATGCCAGTCAATGCTCATGTCTCCCCTTAAACCAGCAAGAGATGATGGATCCCAAAGTGCTGCTTTTCTGCACTGTGAAAGCTCTTTTGGAAGCTTTTCTGCCTCCTCCCAACACCCAAGAGCAATGAAAATTTCCATTGTTGTGTTTTTCTTGGCGCACCTCTCACAGAGACTTTGGTCAAACACTGTGTCCCCAGCACAGAACACTTCCACTGCCTCTGCTCACACCTCCACAGGATCTGAGTTCCATCAGCGCTGCTCAGAACAGCCAACACAAATCACTGCAATTTCAGGACTGACACCATCCCAAACTCCCACTGAGGACGGGAATATCCAGCCTTGATGTTCTGCTACACTGAAGGAAAAATCTTGGGAGGATTCCCGCTCCAAGGTTTTGTCTTTCTGGAGCAAAGCCTGCAGAACTCAGAGCTCTTACAGTTTTTCTGGACTTCATGGATCACAGCAGGGTGGCTGCAGATTCCTCATTCCAAACTCATTCCACACGTCCTTAAATTTAATTCTTCCCTTTTACAGGGCCACTTTAATTCTGGGACATGCTTTTGTTTAGAAAACCCATCCACTGGAACATTGCCAAGCAAATTGTTACAGAACAGTATCGAAGAAAGGTGGAAGTTTGTGTGATGGAGAAAAGTGGTGAAGATTAATAATAACTCCTCTAGAAAGACAAATACGTGGGTAAGGAGGTCCTCAGTGGAGGGGACTGAAGGCCCACACATTTACTGTGTTTAAAAGTATTTAAATTCACACCATGCACACAGTTGGGATATTGGTGTAAGCAAAAAACTGCATCACTGCAAAGTCAAACCATCCTGCTACAAACCAGCCCAAAACTGAAAAAGTGAGTTGGGGCAGGAGGCAGAATGCATTTCCCATCACCAGCCCAAAGCTGGAATGACCACCAGAAACCTTCACACCTCCTGTAAATAATGCCAAATTCTCTGAGCTCCTCTATCCCATCCCAGGTGAGGTTCTACATTCATGCACAAAATATAAAGGCAATCCCCACACAAAAAAATAAATCAAATCAGCTCGTGTGAGCCTCAGAGCAATACTGAGAACAGACATGTGACAGATGAGAGCTCTGCCGCTTGAGAGAGCCTCAGATCCGCAGGTGAGAGGCACAGCACCCGAACACAGCCTCAGCAAGGCACAGCTTTAGTCTCTCGCAGTCGAGAGGAAGAATCAAACGAGAATTTAAATCAGAATTTGCTGCAGACACGGCAGCAGCAGTGCCTCAGCTGCCTCCAGCCCAGCCACGATGACAGCAGAAGACAAGCCATTAGAGCTGTGACACTTTCTAAGACAGGCATGACATGGTAACACAGAACAGAAATGTCACTTTGAAAGCTGCTGATAAATCACTTGGTAGGCAAAAGGAATCAACTTTTCCAAACACCATAAGGATGAATCTGTGGAATTTTTTTTGCTGATATTTAAGCTCTTTGGAGTTTTACAATCTGTTGTGAACGTGGCCACTTACCAAAAATCAAGACAAATCCCAGCCCTGCTGAATGCTGAGCACGACAGGCGTTCTCTGTAAGCCATTCTGAGCTGAAAACGCGCCCACCTGAGGAATTCTTACCTGCAGCACGTCCTGGATCTTCACCCACACATCCACCATGTCGTAGAGCTTGATCTCCCCGTCGTACTGGCTGCAGGGGGAGGCCACCGTCTGCTGCAGGTGGCCCAGGACCACCGAGTGCGCGGCGGCCACGGCATTGAACTTGTCAAAGAGAAGCTCCAGCAGCTCCAGCAGCAACCTGGAAATCACAGAAACAGCTCTGCTCAGCTTCTGGAAGGTTCCACAGGCACACGGCACAGCAGTGGGACAGGGCTGTGGTCTCACGGGGCCTGGTTTGGGACACGCTGGGGTCACCTGGGTTCAAACCCTTTCTGGGGGCTCAGGGCACTCATTTCAGCTCAGGTTTGGTGCCTGAACACTCCTGAGGATCTTTCTCCTCATTCCCTTCCCTGGTTCAGCACTGCCCACTGTTGCAGGGTCCTACTCGGGGCTACAGGGAAGGGAAAGTCATTAATAACTCCACAGTAATTAGACGGGATGAACAGAGTATCAGAGACCACGGGAAGATCCCGGGCTGGGCTGCAGGCACGGGGAGGGACAACCTGCTCTTCCCCAAAGAAAACACAAGTCTCAGGGCAATAAAAACTGACTTATCCACACAAACAGAACACAAGGAATTCTTTTGGAATTATTAAATTCATATGGCAGGTTTTAAATGATGGCAGATATCAGAAAGCTGAAATATCAACCCTCACCAACTGTGTTACTTAACAAGATTTTATTCCTGTATTTCCCATAGTAATAACCTCATCTAAATGCACTACGCTGTACCTGCTCCTGTGGCTCCTTACTGCCCAGTAATTGTAAATAAAGCACCTTTGCAAAATCCTCAACAGTTTGCGATACGGCAACAAAATCACACTTTGGATTATTTGAGAAGAGAAAAATTCCGATGGAGTTCAGCGCCGTTTAATGAGCAACTCCAGTCCCCACGTAACCCCACCAAAACGTGAGGATAACACTTCCCAAATCCATATGTCAGGCACTTCGAGCTCTGACAGACAGGCTCCATCACATTTCCCTGCAGCAGCTCCGGAGCCACCACATGCTCCCAGTCTGCCCAGCAGAAGCTGTGAGCCCCAGGGCAGGACACGATCGGCAGCGGAGCTGAGCTGCTCCCACCTCAGTGTGAACAGGAATAGCGAATGTTCCGGGCTGGGGACACCTTCTAGATCATTCCTTTCCACTGTCCCAGGGTGCTCCAAGCCCTGTCCAGCCTGGCCTTGGGCACTGCCAGGGATCCACAGCTGCTCTGGGGACCTCTGCCAGGGCCTCACCCCACCCTCAGTGTAAAAAAAATGTCTTCACTCAACCCAAATTTGTATCATGTCAAACTCCAGGTTAACATTACCATAAATGTCATTTCTTGCAGCATATTTAAATATATTTAGTTATACATTTAAACTGTTCTTGTAGGGAATTTCTGGATGGTTTAGATCACTGCACACCAAGTTAGGATAGAAGCAGACATGAGCAGATGAGGTTCATTGGAACATCAATTATTGGTTAAAAACACCACATTTTCAGGAGATATTCCCACACCTTTTGCCTTTCATTCCTGCTCTGCCTTTGGTTTCAAATGCGTGTTCCATGGGACGGCTCAGCACTCCAAAGCAGCTAAAGCAGGCACCCCGAGGGGCAGGGCTGCTGAGATCCCAACGACAGCGCTGTGGTGGAGAATCAAACTGCTGCTTTGGAATTACACAAATGTTGGGAATTACCAGAGAGTAATCAGCTTTTCATTCAAACCTGGCAAGTCAGAAATTCAGCAGGTTCTAGATGTTCATGGAACGGTTTGGGTTGGAAGAGACCTTAAAGGTCCTCCAGTGCCACCCCTGCCCTGGCAGGGACACCTGCCACTGTCCCAGGCTGCTCCAAGCCCTGTCCAGCCTGGCCTGGGACACTGCAGGGATCCAGGGGCAGCCACAGCTGCTCTGGCAATTCCAGCCCAGCCCCTCCCCACCCTCCCAGCCAGCAATTCCCAATTCCCAAGATCCCATCTGGCCCTGCCCTCTGCCACTGGGAAGCCATTCCCTGCCTCCTGTCCCTGCACGCCTTGTCCCCAGTCCCTCTGCAGCTCTCCTGGAGCCCTTCAGGCCCTGCCAGGGGCTCGCAGCTCTCCCTGGGTCCTTCCCTTCCCCAGGGGAACATTCCCAGCTCTCCCAGCCTGGCTCAGCCCTCTGAACCAATTCATGCTCTCCTCGATTCAAAGAAAAGAACCACTGGAACTCAGACACCTCTTTAAACAAAACCCAGTAAACAGGGGTGGGAATCCCTTTTCCTCATATTTAAGAACAGCAGCAAATGCTGCAGAATGTGACATTCTGGAACCAAATTAATTATCTACCACTGAGAAAATGTCGCCAGTGCCAGCCCAGCTTGCACCAACATCCCACTACAAACAAGAACTCGGTTGTCCCCACAAGTCCTTGGTGCCCCAGGAAAGAACAGCTTTGCAGAACTGAACAACCTGCAGAGTTGGACAAATTCACTTCATTCTCACTCAGTGAGCCTGACCTCACATTATGAACTTGTTGATGGAACCATTGTTAAATTAATACTACAATGATCAGATCCTTTTGGTTTGAAATTGCAGTGATTCCCTATTCCCACGTTCCAGATGGATGGACATGAAAGCCCCCAGAGCCACACTCGTGTCTGCAGCTGCCACCCCAGCACATCCAACATTATATTTCCCCGCTCATCCAACATTATATTTCCACATTTCCCTGTTTGCAGATCAGCCAGGACCTCTTCTCTTCATTTTTCTTCTCCCTAAAAGTCCTATAAATCTGTCGCGTAATTTTTGAGAGGTGACTCCCAAGGAGACATAGACAACAAGACAAAAGCCATCCAATAATCCAGGCTGGATTTGATGCAGATGGGGTTGGAGTGCCCTCAGCTGAACAGGGACACAGGACAGGGCCATTTGTCACAGGCACCTCGTGACCCTGCACCCAGGGAGAGGGGAAATGTGTTGGGATGGTGACACACGCCCAGAAGGGATTTCCACTGTCACAACAATGAGAATGAAGTGATGCCCATTGACTGCTGGCATTAGTGACAATTCAGGATTTCCATTCAGGATTCCCATTGTCAGAACAATGGGAATAAAGTGATGTCCAGTGACTGCTGGCACCTGAGCAAGGGCATTGGTGACAATTCAGGATTCCCATTGTCACAACAATGGGAATGAAGTGATGCCCAGGGACTGCTGGAACTAGTGACAATTCAGGATTTCCATTCAGGATTCCCATTGTCAGAACAATGGGAATAAAGTGATGTCCAGTGACTGCTGGCACCTGAGCAAGGGCATTGGTGACAATTCAGGATTCCCATTGTCACAACAATGGGAATGAAGTGATGCCCAGTGAGTGACTGCTGGCACCTGAGCGAGGGCATCAGTGACAATTCAGGCCTGTCAGCAGCAGTGATGGCTGTGCCTGCTCACAGTGGTGGCCTGGACAGAATTCCTGCGTTTATTTCAAAGCCTGGAGATGAGGTCAAAAGTCAAAATTATCATATGGACACGTAGGGAAAAGCACATGGAATCCAAGTGAGAGGATCTGGGAGCAAAAGTGTCAATCCCCCATCTCCTCTTGGACTGGATTTTCAGCTTCATCACCAAATGTCCCATAAATCTGTCCCTCAAGTAGGTGTGCATCCAGATTGGGATTCTAAAGTCCAAATTCTTCCAAAATTCAGGAGAGCCCCACAGGTTTCTGCAGCAGCACCCCAAGGTCCCTCAACACAGCCTCTTTGGGGCACTCTGTCCTCCACAACACCAGAAACGATTTCTGAAGGTGAAGGTGTGACCAATGATCCACTAATTAAGGATAAAGCAGTGGCAATTCCTATCTTTACACCTTTCTCCACAAACTTCTTTCAAGCAGAGAGATCTAAAAATGTTAGAGAATTTCCCTGAACTTTAAAAACGTTAGAGAATTTCCCTAAACTTTAAAATAGTCCACCTAAAGCTGAGCTCAGCTGCAAGGTGGTGGGATTGAATCAGAATTTTCAAAGTTCTCTTCTCACAGGGACAAGGAGCTACTTGGAAGCTGCTCCTGCCCTTCCTGAAACCCTGAGAGAGCACCCAAAGGTGCAAGAGACACCTGTACTCTCTGGGAGCTGCTTGCTTTACACTCATTGCAAACAAAAAAAAAATCAAAAATTAAAAATTCAGGAGTAATTAAGAATGTTTTTATACACAAATGTAAAAGGTGGCTGCAGAAACCTTCATGGGGAGGGAAGGGAAAGGAAAGGAAAGGAAAGGAAAGGAAAGGAAAGGAAAGGAAAGGAGAAAGGAAAGGTAAATTTACAAACTAAGAATGAGATCAGCAGGGGCTGTTATCAGACCTGCAGCTTTTCTGACTAGGTCTTACAAATTCTTTCTCTCTGTACAACAAGAGAGGCTCTAAATAATTGTTGCAAGGGATCTCAAAAGGAATTACACCAAAATTTCCCCAAGCAGATCACCAGCCTCAGAATGGTCAGGGTTGGAAGGGATTTCAGGATCACCTGACAGCCTAATGAATGAAGAGCTCAGCAGTCTGGGGCTGTGCACTGTGCTCAAATCGGGGTCTCAGAGCTCTGTTGAAACAGCAGGGCCTCGTTGTTCAGATTTATTTTCCCCTGACAGTGGGAAAGTGTCTGAGCTTTGATTTCCAACTGAAGCTAATTGAAGGGGTGGGTCTGCCCTTCCATACTGTAATTTATTCTTTTCAATATAAACGAATTCACCTGCTTGCTGTAAACTTCACAAGTGATTTAGGTTCAGAACCACTTCTAATTACCTCTGTATCAAACAAGAATTGAAGACACTTCCATAGCTCTAGAATATGAGCATCTTGAAGGCTCACAGTCTCCTGGAGATGCCAAAAGCCATTAAACCTTTCAGGGCCTCACTCAACCCTCTGGGCAGGTCAATGTCATTGATATATGATCTGAGCCGATTTCTCAATCCCAACAGACAGCCAGGAGCCACACAGCCTCTGCAGACTCATTCATAAAACAAGTCTCAAGCCTAAGTCGTGTTCCCTCTTGGCACCAGAAACTGAAGTTCTGCCTTCTGACCTAAAAAAGCTCATTTTCACTGAGTTATCAGCTCTGTAACGCTACAAATTCTTCAAAACATAATTGTTTCCACAGCAGTGCTAATGAGGGGAATTAAAAAAGGAGTCTTTATCAAGCTAATGTTTTCCTTGGGAGCGATTTTCCACTACAAATATTACACAAAATGAAGACCCACACTTTACTTTTCTGCCATTAATTCCCTTTGGACAATGATCATGACGATGTGCAGTACCACAGATGAGTATTTCAGCTCAGAGGAACTCCTGCTGGAATCCTTTTTTTTTCCAGAGGACAGTTCCAGTGAATTCTGAGGAGCTGCACAAACACAGTTCTCAGTTGGCTTCCACACCTTGCTATTAACTTAAATGGGGCTGCAAAACAGTTAGAGGCTTGGCCATACATCTGTGATATAATTAGCTCCATACAAGATTTCAAAGCTTTGCACCTGCATCAGCTTAATTGGACTCTGCTCCGCTCAAAACAACGAAGCTGAATTTTCTCATTTCAACTCATGTGATCAATTATGACTTTTTTTGGCTGGTAGTTGAAATCTCCTTACCTAGGCTGATTTTCCTGGGAAATATTCTCCCCTCTCTGGTAGCCATTGTCAGCCACCTGAGTGGTGGAGCGCTTCACGATCTGCTTGAGCTCCTGCTCCAAGCGATCCTGGATGGCTTTCACCGTTTCTGGAATTTTCTTCAGCTTGGCCAGCCCTTTGATGAGGATGCCCATGAAGACAGCACTGTTCTCCTCTGGATCCAGGTCTGTGTCTTCCTTGATTTCCAGGAGGCTCGAGTCTCGCACTGGAACGGATTAAAAAAGCTTTAATCCCAAATTTAAACAATGAAACGCAACATCAGCTCCGAAGAATGAACAAGGAAATCAGAAAAACTTGGATTTTGGGGGGAAGCAGTGGATATTTCTGTTCGCTTGGGGGCTTCCCTACACATAAATACAGCAGCCTGCACACTGGATTGATTTAGGAACAATTCATGGGTAAATTGTGGGTTAGGGAAGAGAGGAAGTCTGGTATAATTAAGATATTCATCAGTGAGGAGGTACAATACTCCCATAAATCCCCTGAATGTCTTTCAGGGAGCTCAAACCCCCTCAGTTCCTTCCCCAGCTGTTTTTCCTCGCTATTTTCTTCACAAGAGAGGAATTTTCATTATAAACAGTACCAAGCTTAAGAGACTGCTGATGAATTCAGCAAAGTTTATGCTGCCAAAGTGACTGATTGTTTGATTTTATCTTTTTCTGCTTTATTACGTCTGCCAAGGGGTTGATGAAGTTACTCAAATCTTCCAGCAGGGCTTCTAGAAGGGAAAAGTGAGAAGAATTAGGGAGGATATTGCAGCCATGGTCCTGAAGTAGCAGGGATTGCACGGGGAGAAATCCTGTTGCTAAGCGACAGGGGATGGCAAAGCAGGAGATACTCTGCTTGTTTTAAGTAGGTTCATTAAGCAACATTTCTTAATTTACAGATAACACCCAGCACCAACAAAAGCGTGCCTCTGTTAAAGACTGGGTGAAACATTTAATAAATAGATTTAAACACTTATGTGAAGTAAGTGTCTTCGAGGCAAACGGAGTGAAAAGCATCTTGGAAGATCTACAGGAGCTCTGTGCCATCCGCCACAGCAGATCCTTGGATGGAAATTAAAACCCGAAAGCTGTTTCATCTGACTGGGGCTGAGCTCTGAAAAGGCTGGGGGATGACAGATGACTCCCATGCTTTCGACTCCTCGACAGATTTTCTGACTTCAAAACTTCTCCAAGAACCTGAAGAAATGTCACAAGGGCCCCCAGAAGGATGTGAGGAGCACGGCAGGAGTGAGGAGTGGCGCGTCCCAGGGTCTGTCTGAGGCTGGGCCTCAACACAGGAGCAGCAGCAGCTGAGTTAGGGCAGGAGCAGGAAAACAATGGCCCAAGGTTGGTGCCAATTGATAAATGCCATCAGAAAAAAGGGTGACACTCCCCCAGTGCCTCAGGCTCCACCAGCCAAGAGCTGCTTTGTTCCAGCAACGTGATCCCAAACTCTGCACCTCTGGCTCACATCTGAACCCAGAGCAGGGTGAGACTGAGGTGAGGATGGAATCCTGCTCTGGATGGATCCTGAGATCCTGAGAATGGATGGATCCCTGCCAGGCTGGGAGAGCTGGGAGTGTTCCCCTGGAGAAGGGAAGGACCCAGGGAGAGCTGCGAGCCCCTGGCAGGGCCTGAAGGGCTCCAGGAGAGCTGCAGAGGGACTGGGGACAAGGCGTGCAGGGACAGGAGGCAGGGAATGGCTTCCCAGTGGCAGAGGGCAGGGCCAGATGGGATCTTGGGAATTGGGAATTGCTGGCTGGGAGGGTGGGGAGGGGCTGGGCTGGAATTCTTAGAAGGTGGTTGTAGTGAGGTCGGGGTTGGTCTCTTTATCCAGGCAACAACTGACAGAACAAGAGGACACAGTCTTAAGTTGCGCCAAGGAAAATATAAGTTGGATATTAGAAAAAAGTTTTTTACAGAAAAATGATAAAATATTGGAATGGTCTACCCGGGGAGGTGGTGGAATTACCATCCCTGGACATGTTTAAAAGGAGACTGGATGTGGCACTCAGTGCCATGGTTTAGTTTAGTTGAGGGTTGGGACATGGGTTGGACTCGATGATCTTGAAGGTCTCTTCCAACCTGGTGATTTTGTGATTCTGTGATTGCCAGAGCAGCTGTGGCTGCCCCTGGATCCCTGCAGTGTCCCAGGCCAGGCTGGACAGGGCTTGGAGCAGCCTGGGACAGTGGCAGGTGTCCCTGCCAGGGCAGGGGTGGCACTGGATGAGCTTCAAAAAAACCTTTCCAACTCCAAACTGTTCCATGATCCCACGATGAAGAGCATCAGGAAGATCAAACAGTGCTTTTTTCTCTCTCACACACACTTTTATCAACTAAATTTGAGCAAGTTAGGGGGCAAGCAACTAGAAACACTCAGAACGCATTAATTAAAAATAAAAGCATCAAAAAAAAAGCAAGGATAATATAAAGACATTTCAAACACCAATTGCAATTTAACTGATGCAAACCTACTCCTGCTCAAAGCTCTGCTCCGTCACAGACCTTTCACCCCAGCAAGCTCAAAGCACTTTGTGGTCTCTGCCCACTGTGTTATTGTTATTTGTTATTCTCCAAAACCCACAGCAAAACCCAGGCACAGACACAGAAAATGAAGTCTTTGGAACCAGAGCTGTGAAAAGACAGCCCTGGAAATGGCACAGGATGAAAGGTTCAACCTACCGTTTTTTTAAAAAAACCCCAACCCTAAATATCTTGTTTTTCTGAGTTCAATGCAGATATTTCCCAGCCCAAGCAGGGAACAGGTCCCTGTCATGAAGCTTCACCCCTTTGCAGGCAGCTTGTAAATTATTCTTAATATCACACGATGAACACCTGAGAGGGAGGAAATGGAGCTGCAGCCGAATGTGAGGACAGCATTCGAGAGGAGTAAAAGCAGCAATCTTGCTGAGAACTCTGCCAGCACACCGAGACAAACACTCTTCCATTTGCAAAAGAGCAAAGCAATTTTCAGCACCTTCCAAGAGTCAGGCCATTGATTTACATCTCTCTCAAACAAGAGGAAGTGAGCAATTGGATACCTGGGAGCTGGAAGTTCTGTTAGATGTGGTTATTTGATAAAACAGAGAACCCGTTTGCAGTGTGCCCTGCACATTGTACCTATTAAACAGCAGCCCTGGGGGGTTTGGGGGCCATTTATCTGTGAGATCAGACAAGATCCCAACCCTGGGCAACCGAGGATGTTCTCCTCTCCTGTCTCTCGCACTTCAAACAGCCTCTTCTGCCATTTAATGCCATCGAGGGCTGTTGGACCATAGAGCTTTGGCCCAGGAATGAGCTCCTCCTGTCCCCTTCCCCTTCCAGGAAGGCATCAAAGGACGCAGGCACTGATTAAGGAGTTCAGCTGGAAAATCGCAGCTCCTGTGGGCAGAGGAGCTCCAGGGGTGAGGAGAGCTTTCCCTAGAGATCAGCTCTCAGCAAGGAGAGCTTGGTCTGTATTCGCTCCTAAATCACTTTGTTATTCTTTGGGATCAAGAAGTCATCCATAGGTTTTGATTGTCAGGAGGAGAGGGAGAGCACATTTTCCACCTTGGACTGTCAGAGGGAGACTTGGGCCTGTCCAAGACTCCACAGGGAGCCTGTCCAGGAAGGCTGGACATTCTTCAAGAAGGAAATCCTAAAGGAACAGGAGCAGGCTTGTCCCCATGAGCCAAAGGGTGAGGAGGCAGGAAGAAAACCAGCCTGGATGGACAGAGAGCTTCAAGTGGAATTCAGGGGAAAAGGAGAGTTTCTGGCCTTTGGAAGAAATACAAAAGCCAGGAGGAATAGAAGGATGTGGTGAGGTTGTGAAGGGAGAAAACGAGAAGGGCCAAAGCCCAGCTAGAACTTAACCCAGTTACTGCGATAAAGGACAATAAAATGTTAAATTTATTTAAAATAAATACATCAGCAAGCAAAGGGGGGCTCAGGAGAATCTCCATCCTTTGCTGGATGGGGGGGAAATAGGAAAAGGAAAGAGAAGGAAAGACAAAAGGAAGAGGTTGAGGAACCAAATGCCTTCTCAGGGCTCCCAGTGGCAGACAGGGAGGGTGTGACAGGACGTGTCCCTCCACACCTCTCTCTCCACGGCTGGTGCAGAGATAACTCAGATCAAGAGTTATTAAAAAAAGCCCATCAAGAAATTATCTCTCGGTGCCTGACAGTCTGAGATCTCTAACCTTGAATCCACATCTTGGTATGGAGAGAGGATGGGGAGAGAGATGGAAAAAATGAGTACCAACCAAAATACACACTTTTACACAATAAAAGACACACGAAATATCACAGAGGTAGAAGCTTTTCTACACAGACACTGAAGTGTGAAAAAGCTTTTCCCCAGAGCCTGGACGCAGCTCTGTGGTGACTACCTGAGGACTGAGTGAGGATTCTAATGTCACTAAATTGGAGTTTGGTAAGATACATTGGTTTCCTAAATTGTACTTTATTTGCTAGCAATAACAATAATAATAGGTACCTTTTCGCTCACGGCATTTTTAGCTATTCGTAGCTTTGCATTTCTTCTGTGTAGTATGTAGTTTTGTCCCAAGTCTTATGTCTGTTTTTTACTGTGTCTAATAAATAATAATTTATGTCACATTAGACCTAATTGGCCATTATTAAAGAACTCGTCAACGAGGCCAGGTCTTGGGGTGCTGCCACCCCGAAAAGAGCTCCTGCTGCTGCCAAAGGCCTGGGTAGAGGCAGAGATAGAGCTACGCTCCTGTCCCATTCGTAACAGATGGGGACAGAATGAAGGCCCTGATTCCAAAGGGAAATGGTCAATCTGCACCACTCGGACACTCACGAGTCCCCGGGGCAGACGGGATCCACCCAAGGGCTCTGGAGAGCTTTCCACCCTCCAGCAGATCAACCTTCCAACCCAACTCAGTGCCACTGCTGAGGGCACCCTGATCCCCTTGCCCAGGACACTGAGGGTTAAACAGCTTTGTCCAGAGAATGTTCTGGCAAACAAAGGCTTTCCTAAAGACATTACACATCCACAGTCTTTCCCTCCTCCTGTTGGAAAATGCACCAGTT
>VZRL01001811.1:0-11166 GCA_013397895.1 Origma solitaria
CCAGGCAAAACTACCACAAGGGGGAAAAGAGGTCTCATCAAGTCGGGGTGGGCAGTTGATGTTTTGCCAATTTCCACATGCTGAGCCCTCCTGTGTGAATTGTTTGCCTCTCTTTTACACTCTGTCATTAATACTATTGCCATTAATGTTCATTTCCTTATTTCATTGCTGTTCTTATCTCAACCCATGATCTTTTACCTTCTGTACCTCCAATTCTCCTCTCCAGCTGCTGAAGGGGGAGGGGATGAGGGAGGAGTGAGTGAGAGGCACATGGTTTAGAGTGTTTCAGTGGGAACAATAAATTGAGGAATACCATTCCTAAAACACAACCGAATTAGCTGTAACTGCCACGGAAGCATTTGGAAAGTGTATTGGTATGGGAAGATTGACAAAAAATGGTCATTTGTGTCCAAACCTTATAAAAGGCTACTCATAAAAAATTATTCCCAGACAGCCTGTCTGACAGTGACTTAACATCTTATCCCTGGTTACCTGTGGCAACTCAAGGCAGCAAGTCACACCTGTCTGGATGTAGAGTGTGCCAGCACCTCCCAGGCACTCCAAAGACCTGAGCATGGACTTCCAAATGCATAAAATCCTGCCCTAAGATTCAGCTTTGCTCTGTGCACTCCTTGTGCTTCTAATATATTTAAACTCAGGTACTTCATGGCTGGCTTGTAATTCTACTCACATGAACAATGTTGCTTATAACTCCTTTGTTCAAAACCAATCCAAGCAAAAAGGATGCAGATTATTCTTTCCAGAGGTAATTTTTTGCATTATTTTAATAAAATAATAGGTATTTTAGGGTTCTACTAAGGCAAAACTTAAATAAAATTCTGAAATGCCTCAACTGAGCTACAGTTTGTATTTTCACTAAATTGGAAGAGTAATGTCAGTCTTTCTGACAGAATTCAAAGCCACCAGAACTATCATGGCACAGAGAACTTTCTTGAGTGTCTCCTCTTATCCTCACTTAACTGTTTGCACCCAGAAGAAAGTCCGTATTTTTGAAATATTTCCCTTAGATGCTGTCACAAACTTGAAGGCTACAATACATTTTTTTTAGTAGACTAAGATAAAATACAAGGATTTTGGGTGCTCCACTAAGTTTCGTAGTAAAGAGACCAGGTGAGCCCAAGTGGTCAAACTCAAATTCTCAGGCTTTTCTACCAACAAACAAGCCAGGTTCAGATCTTGTACTTGGCACTCAGTCCCCATGTAGCCATGTCCCAAAATAATCTAACTATAAAATAAAAAGTATCTTGGAGGTCTGTGATAGCAGCAAGAACCTGAAATGTTATGATAGTCTCCTGGTTTAGCACATCCTACATTAGCCAATCCACAGGACTTCTCCTCTAGCCCTCTATTAGAGGAAGAGATTTTGCAGTATTCCACTGAAATAAAACAAACCTACAGCTCCTTGGGCTGTTTAACACCTTGCCCCACACTAGGTTAGCTCCCAGCCCTCTCTTGCTGCTCAGCGAGGAGCACAAAGCCTTTCCCACTCTACCACCAGGGATACCCTATTCCTTCCTCTTATGCTGCTTTATTAACTCCAGCGTTTTCCTCAAACTGACTTAAAGCTTACCTCTTCCTCCTGTCCACAGCCCAGGCGAGATCCTGGCAGGGGTGTAAAACAGTGTGTGCTGGGGCCGTTACAGCCCTGCTGTAAAACCCAGCTCAATGACACTTACAAAAATTACCATATATTTTTCTGGCATTCCAAAACATCAAATTCAGCAAAAAAGAGTGACAGCAAAGTTATCACCATAAGCTTTCAGAAACAGAAGTAATCAAGCAAATATTATGTTCCAAAGCAAGCAAGAATCTGGCATGGACTGCAATTCCTCACCAAAAGAGAGGCATATCACTTACTTGTGCTTGAGAAGAAAGTCCCACATTTTTTCTTACTTGCTTAAGCTGTAAGACAACCAAAAAGATGGAAGAACAGCTCCTGCCGCAGCTTTCATTTCATGGGTTAAATGCCATGCTCCCAGGAACTGACCTCCCCCAGCTCACTTCCGACCCACTGCGGTTTGTGACTCAAAGCACACAAACGTGGCAAATGCCTGTGCAGGAGCTGTGCTGTGCGCAAGTCACAGACGATTACTGCTGCCTTTGAGCTTCAAACCATCCAAAAGGCAATGCAAAGGATGTGCACGGTTTAGAAGCCTGAATCTTTCTGAAATAGAAAAGAGAAGGCTCGATTGTGGAATCTGAGATTCTCAGAATGCTTTGGAGTAGAAGGCACCATAAACAAGCACCACCTTGTTCCATCCCCCTTCCACTAGACCAGGGTGCTCAGAGCCCCATCCAACCTGGTCTTGGACATTTCCAAGGATGGAACAGCCAGAGCTTCTCTGGGCAACCTGTGCCAGGACTTCACCAACCTCACAGGGAAGAATTTCTTCCTAACATCTAACCTAAACCTAAGCTCTCTCAGTTTGAAGCCATTCCCTCTTTTACATACCCTCGTAAAAAAATCCCTCTCCAGCTCTCTTGTAGGCCTCCTTCATATTTTTATAGAGTTTTTTGCTTAGATACGGTTTGATATTAATGCAAGAACAGTCAGTAAGAGCAGTAGCATGTCATGGAAACCAACAAAAACACAGTTCTCATCACTCAAACTCTGAGTCTGCTTCACGGTCTGAGAAGGGAAATGAGGGATCACAAGAAGTGGCCATAATGAGGGGCCACGAAAGTGATAATAAATGCAATTCCGCCAGCATGGGATGGAGCTTGTTAAAATATTTACATCAAATGTCTTGAAAATGTTCAAAGCTTCTTCCCTATCCTGCTCTCCCATCAGATTTCCATGGGAAATTATAACGGATGAAGCAAAATCTAGAATTTTTGAATGAATGCTGCATTTCAGGGCAGATTCCATCTCTGAGGAACCACAGAGCGGGTGCTGCTTCGGGTTCTCACAAAAAACCACAATGCTGGCAAACCATGCCAAATCACTCAGTCTGAGCAGAGCTGTCAGAAATTTGGTATGTTCAGTTCACTCACACCACCACAGAAATACAGACGCAAAAAAAGAGAGTTTTTCACAGAAAGAACCACATAGCTAATATTAACAAATTTGTACATGTAAAGAATAAGAAGGACCAGTAGTTTCCCTCGACCTGTAATGCTAGGATTTGGGATTTGTTGTACTTTTATCCTGTTCTGACTAATTTGAAATGCCTTAGGTGAGGATGCTTTCTCTAACAAATGTTTCCCGAGTGTCACTACTGAACATTGTTGTTATTGTATCTTCCATAAAGCTGCATCAAGATACCCCACCTTTATTCTCATTAGATTCTCCTAAGGTACATTCCTGAAAGCTAATTCAAATAAAGGCTGTTCTTCACCAGCACGGGTACATACCTTACATCTCTCATCATCTGAATCACAACAGGCATATTCTGGAGAAAGGAGTTTTCAGCTCTCGCTACTGTTCTTCTTGAGCAGGCTTTTACATACAATTAGTGAAAACCTGTTTTACACACTCATTTCAGTGCAGTCTCTTTATCTGTAATTGCAATCTTGTTTTTATTGCCCTATCCAGAGGAGCACCTTATCCAGGTACTTGTGCAATGCTATTCCAATACTCTTCTGCCTCTGGGACATTTCACACTTGGTCCTGCAGCCAGGGATTTCTCCACAACTGCTTTAAGGAAACCATTACAGAATTTTAATTACTCATTTAATCTGGTATACTTTCATTTCAAGAATTAGCTTTTCAACAGACCTACATCGGCCCTTTCCTCACCAAACTGAAGCACACTCCTTATCCCACTCAATGCTTCCTGGACAGGGTACTACAGCACAGTCATCATTTTCTATCCTGCATGTAAATTAAAAAACCTCACACTCCAGACCCACATTTGTCCAGCCAGAAACAGTGCTGGCACTTTTAATTCTACACAAACCAGGAGTGCACTGTCAGTTCAGGCTCTCTGACCCCCCACCATAGCAGGGGTGGCTTGGGCAGTAGTGCCTTTCCCTTAGACACGGCTTAGCTGGCAAGCTGTTATTAAAACCTGGCTATAAAAGTGATTCTTAAGTCTTTACTCCACATTTATGTAATTACAATGGTCAGGAGAATATTTCTGAGTGACAGAAATTGGGAGCTTCAACACCTAATTCTGTATGACAGCACTACTTGACACAGATGTGCAAACCAAATTCCTGCCAAAATCTTCATACTTACCCAATGACAAGGTAAAGAAAAGGCAAAAATACAAGCTGAAATCCTGCTGCTGGAAAGTCATTGCACACTACCTCACACTGGGGCAAGGAAAAAAACAGACAAAAAATCAAGCAGGCACTCACTTCTAGTTTTAGGTTTTTTATGTTGCTCTGGATACAGCTGGCCACCACATCACCCACAGACAGCACAAAGCAAGGACCCTTCCAAGGCCAGTCAAATATCCCACATTCCCAACAAAGAGGCAATGATAACATCTATTGAGATGTAATCCAGGATCAACTCAACTTGCCACTAACAGAGAACATTTAAACTTCTTTCCAGGACAAGAAAACAGAATCTATAATTAACTGTATGGAAGGTCATCTTTCCCTAGTAAAGGAGAAAAGTAGTATTTCTTATTTTATTTTTATTTTGTAGCAGGCTGACAAGCAAAGTCTTGCCAAAAATGAGTCAAGGGGATAAACACATCAGCTGAATGGGAAGAAGAACAGCTTCCAACCCTGGTGATTCCAAGGGGGCCTGAGAAGTGGAAGCAACAACCAGAAAAACCATACTGAGAGCAGAATAAATTCACTCAAAAGGAAAATGAGAAAGAAAACAAAGTAAAGCACCACAGAATATATTCCTCCCCAGGATTAAAAACAGGAACAATAAAGCCCTGAAACAAAAATATTTTTCTTTCCTGTATGAAACAGGATGCGGTATTGCAGTTAGCAAGCACTTACCTTCAGCTCCTGAGGTTATTGGTACATAGTTGAAAAAAAACTCTTGTGTTTTTACTGACTGTGTTTGAACTGAGCCCTCTGTTAACACCCACGTGGACACTGAGGACACGCTGTCTGCTGCACAGCCCCAGCCTCCCTTCAGTCACAGAAGTCAGCCCCAAATTACAGGGCTGTACTGAAACCTCTCTGTAGGAAGGCACCAAGGCTAGCACTGCAGGGCCATGCCCAACCTCACCATCTCCTGCAGAGAATGAGGGACTGTGGGGAATCAGCTCCTCACTGTGCATCACTGCTATCGAAGCACGGGGTGGATGCAATTCCTAAGAGTGGAAAACTCCGTATGTAATTATTTCTTTGCTGATAAACTTCGAAGTGATTATTTAAACTCTGCTGGAGTATAGATGAGGACTGATGGATTTTGGCAGGGCTTGGGGGATTTTTTAAAGTAGTCATATATGTTCTCTCATGTGGTTTCTAGATCTGTGTCTGTAGTGCTGCTGAGTGTGATAATGAACAATGTTATGTTGATGTCAGAATGATTTTTGCTTTTACATTTCCTTCATATATATTTGTAGCACTGTAGATGATTGCTGTGTAGTTATATAGTTCCTGGCTAGCTCCAGTTCTTTTCCCTTCCTCTTCTACACCCTGACAGGCAGAAAGACAAAACACATTCCAGAGGCTCCAAGCCCCAGGGGGTCCAAGGCCCCTATCCTATCTTGGTTCTTCCTGGAAGCCTAGGACAAAATACCCTCCCCAGACCCATTTTCATAAACTAAGTTTAGTTCCTATCTAAACGGGGGCTACAGAAGAGGTGGAACCAAAAGGGGGAAATTACTTCATCACTTGTGCTTCTAATTAGGGATTCTTGTCAATTATGCTAATTTGCTAAACTTATAAAACTGTATTCACCCTTTGTGGGGTGGGCAATTTTCCATATCTGCCCCTTGGAGGCCTCCAATAAAAACCAGCCTTTTTATTACCTCCTATACTAATATTGTCTTGAAAGCATGTTGTTTTACTTCTAGATCTTTAAGGCATCACAGTCAATGTCCTGAACCAATACAAACATTGTGTGCTTCTCCACATTATCACAGAATTATAGAACAGTTAAGATTGGAAAGGATCTCTAAGATCACCAGGTTGTACCATCAGTCCCCCATCACCTGCACGTTCACCACTAAACTATGTCCCCCAAGTGTTATCTCCACACATTTTTGAACACTTCCACTTTTTGAACACTCCACCACTGTCCTGGGTAGCCTATGCCAGGTTTGACCACCTTTCCAGTGAAGAAATTTTCCCAAATATCCAACCTGGTTGGATCCAATCAGATATACCTCCCCTGGTACAGCTTGAGGCTGTTTATCTCGTCCTGTCACTTGCTTCCTGGGAGAAGAGACCGACACCCACCTAAGTGGCAATTCTCAAGTTCTTTCATGCTGTTCTGTGACCAACTTGTACCAAAGTTATTTTTTCTTTCGTTTATATTTTTATCCCTCTAGAGAGTATCAGTCTGGCCTTAGATTTCTTCTCTCAGTTGACTTGGACACAGGTGCCCACCAGTAACTTTTGCAATAGCATTCCTATCATACCTCAGAATGTGGGCATATCTTACAGATCTGATCCCAAACTTTGGCATTATGATTTCAAGCCTCCAGGGACATTCGCACAAGGCACACAGGAAACAGATTTTCAGCTGGAAAAAATACGTTTAATCTCTCTGTCTAGTGCTGGAGACTGTTCATTGGTAAGAAAATTCCTGCATTTAGCTATAGTCTTCTCAGTGTTTACACTTAGCCTGCTCTTCGTATTGACATACAGAGAACAAACAGGGGATACTGAACATCACATCCCCTTAAATGGAAGGGAGTTACAAACATTTATGATTTTAAAAAGTATAACAAACAGATGCTGACAATCTCATTCTTCCAGAGGAAGCATTTAGCTTCCCACCCCCCAAATGGCATCGTTTAATTAGGCTAAAATAATCAGAACAGCAACTTCCTGTGACACCAAGATCAAAGGTAGAAAAGAAAAACCCCTGAGACTCTTCCATTTAGTAAGAAAAGCAGGTTAGGTGTTGTATAAAGACTGAGGTATAAAGAGTGACAAAGGAGAAGGAGCCTGGGGCAGATGACAGCCAGCCTGACATTGCAGGTGACAAAAGCCCTGCCAGAATGCTGCTCACAGCACACATCAGGAGATTCAGCCATCACAAGGGGCTGTCAAACATGAGGCTGTTCCTCTGCTAGAGAAAGGGAGGCAAGAAGGGATGACCAGCCAGACTCATCTCTTTGGTGCATACAAGCCTTGTCTTACTTTTGTGTTCTGAAATGCAAAGCAACTTGTTTAACTTCAGCAGTAGATTTCAAGACTTAATTCCTGCAGTGGCCAAGGCACTAATACCAAGGTCCAGCTATCAAAGTCCAGCTTAAGTTGTTGCAGGTGCCTAATTTAGAAGGGGGAGGGAGAATTGAATTTTCATTCATATATTTCATTACAATTAACAAGAAACCCAGAATTCATTAATTCGTAAGACCATGTTTTACTTTGCTTCTCACTTTTGCAAAAGGATTCATTGAAGATAGAAGAAATGGTGCTTTCTCCCTAATTTTTTCTTGATTTCAGGATTGGATATTGGTCAGATAATATGCCCAGAGTAAAAACTAAGGTAAGCCCTTGAAACAGACTAGAACACTCTGCAAGGAAGTTTTACTTATAGGCAAATATTTCTTGTCATAATTTTACCCTCATCCTTCCCATTCTAGCCAGGTGAGCAGAAGCAATGGCATTTCTCTGACTCACAGCATGAGTCCCACACACCACCATTGTGGGGTACACTTCAGCACAGCAGCAGCACTTCAACTCATTTTTCCTCCTCCTGCCTCTTCCCCATTCAAACTCGCTCCGTGTCTCACATTTATCGTTACTAACTCAGTTTAGCTCTGGTCTCCCATTCAGCCTGGCTGCTCCCTGCATGACGCAGGATGCTCGCACACAGACGGCTCACAGTCCCCCAGAAGGGACATACCATACAAAACTGATCCCCATGGAGAGCCTCAGAGATCAGCCAAAGGCAGTTGAGCATGAGGTGCAGTGTGCAGCTGCATTTAGAAATGCATTTTCACCACAGATTTCCCAAGTTAAAGCTATAATTTTTCCTGATGGCCTCAGAGCCCTCACTGATGTCAGATGTCTATATCATGGCCTCTCCTATAAGAAGCACGCTCCGGATCATGATGAAGGGATGCAGGCAGAATCTTTATTCATCATTCCTGATACTTTCCTTTTAGATGAGCACAGAACTTGCTTTTTTCTTCTTCCTTTGACAAGTAAAAGGATTTTCATTATGATGAAAGAGTCCTAATTTATAATTACACTGATTGTGCAAATCAAAGAACTATTTCAGGCTAACAGTACCCTTGGGACTTCACATCTGTACTACTTTAACACAGGAATTGCAAGACCAGAGCAATCCATTACTGTAAAAACCTAAAGAGATTTATTCTACAAACAAATTACTGCAGCCAAAGCCATCTCAATTTGTTCCTTTCAGGTTACCTGCAGCTGGGTGATTTACTGTCTTTGGGATTCTCTCCCAAGAACAAAGACAGCCTATCTCCAGTTCCCAGAAGTGGTTAGTTGGGGGGGCTGGGGGACGAGGGAGATGGTGAGAGGAAAGTATTACACCACCCACCTTCCAGTGATTTAAAAGACACAAAGATGAGAAACAGCCTGATCTAGTCCTATAAGCAAATTCCAGCCTTCATTCCAAACCATGTCAAAAAAGGCTTCATGTGCTTATTTCTCATTTTACTAAAAGCTTATTAAATTGTTATTCCTAGTGACAAAAGCAGCATGCAATGATCTCTCACTGCTCTGTTGATGCGCCTATGCATCTTCTTATTGCCATACATTGCAACATGTAAGATCTCATTTAACCAGCAAGGTGAGTAAAAATTATCCTCCACTTAAGATTTAATGACAGTATAATTTATCTCTAACAGCGTCCCAACCAACTGGCTTTCTCTTTATTATCCTGAATTGTTTTATTAGTTTTAGTAAACCAATAATTAGCCTTTGCAGATTTAAAAGTCTGTTTAGGTACTAAATAAAATGAGATAAAACTGAGCTCAGGTTCTTTGCTACTGAAGTGAGCTTTGCAGGGCAGGACTTTCCAGTGCTGTCACTCCACACTGCAGAAATTAAGAAAATTCAACTTCGTTATTGAAAAGCACAGTGAATATTTTACACTATTTTGACAGCAGAGCTGCATATTTCAAAATCCAGAACAATTTCACAATAGTCACTAAAAGAAAACATATTTAATCTCTCAGTGTGGGTTGGTGACACCCTACTTGAAATTTAAAGCTTTCACAGAAAATGACCAAGCCACGGGGTCTCTGAGGTTGGAAGGGGCTTGGGGAGATCACCCAGTCCAACCCCTCTGCTCAAAGCACACAGAGCAGGCTGCTCAGGACCTGCTTTGACTAGCTCCAAGCATGGACACACATATCACAATATCACATCTATAATAATATTTTTGTCCCTGTTAATACAAACATAACAAAATAACAGTGTAAATAATCAATAAATTATGCTCTCCAAAAAAAGCCCTTTATTGAGAAAAGGACACAATAAAACCCATTTCTGACTGATCAGCTGAACATGGGCAGCAACTGGAGAAGCAAACAGGTGGCTGTGGTGCCTCTGCTGTAGACTGGGCCATTGAGTGCCACATGGGCTCACGACAGCACAGCTGCAGCTTGGAAGAGCCTTTAAGAGCCTGGATTGCACTGAGAGGCTAAAAGCAAAAGCATCCCTAGACCTGTACCTCTTCCTCATATCTATACTTCCAACAAAGCAATCCCAGACAGTGACTGCAAAACCAGCAGAAGGAAAGCCTTGGAGGGCTCCAGCCACTGTGGGTCTCATTGGAGACTTGGGCAGCCTACGATGATGACCAAAGGTCCACACTACACTGCACTGGTTTCTCAGCTGACCAGAGGATACAATCTTTACCCTTCTCTGCAGCCTCAGGCCCTGCACCCTGCTCCTCCAGGAGCTCAGGTTATCCCAGAGCCGCACCTGCGGTCAAACTCCATGACTCTTCCAACCCTGGGGTGACACACAAACATGTTCTGTACTTTGCAGATGGAGGGACCAAGAGCAAAGCATTCTTTCCCTTGCATGACTATCTCCTTAGCTTAGATCAATGCTTCCTCACTCTGTGATCCACAGTCTCTAAGATCCAAAGTGAGAGCAACAAAAAGAACCTGGGAAAGGTTAAAGGTGTCCATGGGAACAATGCACAGATAAATAAAGTGGAAGAGACTGAAAACCACTGAACCAACTCCAGTATTTTGGATCCCAGTCATAGGATAGCATAAAGCAGCCTTTATTTCAGCCTTTATTTCAGCCTGACAAGCTCCAAAGAAAGTAACACCAGATCAAAGGCCTGTAACATAGAGTACAGAGAAAAACTGGAGTAAAAGGAATTAGTATTAGTTTTCCCAACAAAACTTCAGTTAATTCATTGTATCTATAGCATCTATTTAATCTCTCCTGTTGTCTGTAATTGCACTTTCATCCAATCCATAACCACTACAACGTGAAAAGCAAGGACATTTTGCAAGAACCCAGGTTATCATTTGGGACAACAGTTATGAATCACAAACAATAAAATCCTTGTGATTGATTGCTAGATCTTCATTCTAAAGAAAAAACAACACACTTCATCTCAAAATTGCATAACAACTCTGCCAGCAATTATTTAAAAGAAATTGGAAGCTCAAGTGGAACAGAAACAGGTAACAATTTCAGAATGAGACCATTAACCCAAAATATGCATTCAAATTAATGTTGTGAAAATAGTATACATTCTCTCTTGCTTAGGTGATAGCTTTCAATTCTGAAGTAAACTTAGAGTGTGATCTATCATTACATAAAATATAATTGGCAACTGGCCTTTTCCAATATACATGTAGAGCTAACACAGATAATTATAACTATGTTACTTGCACAGGATGTCTGAATATTTGTATTTAAAATTATACTGCATAAAACAGCACATACTGCATGGCAGTCACTCTTTCAATAATTACTGGTTTCCATGTAATTTCTGCGTCATTATTCCATATTATTCTTTTATTGATGGAGAAATCTCAATGCACATAATGTATGCTTGTTGGCAAAGCTGCATTTTTGAGAAAGGATGTGTCTTCGTTTGAGAGACAG
>VZRL01001814.1:1532-11579 GCA_013397895.1 Origma solitaria
GGCGGCGGCGAGCCGGGGCCGGCGCCTCGGCTCGGCCAGGCCAGGCCCGGCCAGGCCGGCAGGTAAGAGAGGGTCCCAGGGAGCCGCGGGTCTCGCACACGGGCACGCCGCAGGCACGCGCGGTGGCCTCTGCCACACGCACAGCCGGGGACGCGGACACGACAGGGCACGGGCTCACACCCACGGACCGCCCTTCTCCCCTGCTCACAGGAGGGACACGCACGGCAGCGGCTCCCGCGGGATGCTGGCCGCCTCCCGTGAGGGCCGCCCCGCGCGGGAGCGCGGCTGCTCCCGCAGGAAGCGCGGCTGTCCCGGCTGTTCCCAGTACGGCCGTAGCTGCCCGCTCCTCAGGGCTCCCGCCCAGCGAAGGCAGCCCTCCTTGCCGACACAAGGAAGTGCTCAACGCGAAACACACCTACCTGCCGTGTTACAACAAGAAAAACCCTTCCGTATAAAAAGGGTTACCTTCTTCCAGACAGCTAAGGTTGGGTTTACTAGATTTAAATTACAACAGAGGATGAAAGAGAGCAAAGGCAGCACCATGTATTTAGCAGAGCAAGATCAACATTTCCTTAAGCTGCTGTTCCATTGCTGTGATACTGTTACTTGGTTTTAGAAATCAGTAGCTCTCAAAGGCAAGCCAGCTCCTTTGAATGAAAGATAAATTTAATTATATAATTTAATAATGCAGTAGTGATGCCCAGATTACAGATCAAGTCTGCAGTGCATGATCCAGAGCTGGTTTAGGAAACCGTTTTAAAAACAAGGACATCGTGGCTTTTGTGTGGCTGCACTGATAATACACAAAGATACTTTTGTGTTGGCAGTGGGTGTTCAGTTGTAGGGCTGCTGTCACTGCCAGAGAAAAAGCTGTGTTCACAGGGGTCTGGCCTTGGCAGAGGCAGAGCCCAGGGCAGGAAGGGATGGTAGCTCTACCAGCTGATTTTAGACTGTTGAGGATATCCTGGTACTTCTCTTCTGTGCCATGTGGCTAGCTTGAGTTCTGGATCCAGCTGTAGCACCCAGCTATTATCAGACTGCCCTGTCCATGAACTCATAAGGCACCGTCTTCAAGCAGCTTGCATGGACTTTACCCCTCCTGCTGAGGTATGAAGTCCATCCCAGGCTCCAGACTGTCCCCTTTTCAGACTGAGTTTATTCACAGGCAGGTCATTTTACTTGCTCTTGTGCCAGCACTGCTTAGAATGATGAATAGTTCTTTATCCTTGCTGATGGTTTACGCCTTTTCCATGTGTATGTATGCATATGGATAAATGTTAACACAGTGTCATATATGTATGTATATATATGTGTATGCATGCATGTATATATAGAGCAGTCACATTCCTTCCTGGGCAAAAGAGGTCACACTTGCCAACTCCTCTGGTATGACACGTGTTTGGTTTCCTGTAGCATCCTTGGCTTTTCCTGTAATTGCTCTTTTTTAAACACAGAATATGAAAACTGCAGATAATACTCGCAGTTTGCTCTTTATTGCTAAAGTTTTTTGCAGCTGTTAGAAAATGGATGATTTCTGAAGGTCTGAACAAAATGCAAGTAATGGTCAGCTGCACTAAAATTGCCAGGGGGATTTCATTAACCAGGGCTGAATGGGGAAAGAAAATCCAATGGAAAAAATGTCTTAAAGATGAGTTTCAGTAGTCTTCCAGCATAGGTGTATTTTGAAGCTTGTTTGAAAGTTTATAGCTTCATGAATACCATGTCAGGATAGATGCCTGTAACAATTTATTTAAATTTAAATTTGAAAGTGAGGAGAAAGAAACTAGAAGTGTTGGATTCTTTAAAGGAGTTCAGGCTCATATACTGAAGATAACATCAACTCATTAATTTTGCTCATCTGTCAGATTTTCTCTCAGGGTTAAGTCTCTTTGTTACTGTAAAATGACTGTTGATTGCTCATTCTGTATAATAACACCACGCATCATTTTGAAAGAGTAGTTTCAAACACTAGGATTTACTGAACTCGAGTCATGCCTTTCTAGTATAACTAGAAGAATCTGACTGATGAGGTAACTTGTCTTTTCTTCCTCAGAATGACTGCCTTGTGCACAATGAAACATTTATGCCAAGCAACCAGAAATGAGAAATATGCAAAAAGGTTCTTTAGTACTCTTCTGACACAGACAGCACAAAAATGGTTCATTTCTCCATTCTGGATAGTGGTACCTGACCCTAGGAAGTCCGCTGTGTTTGGACTTACTCAACCATTTTGTACAGATGAAAAATCTCACGCACAACCAAAAAGGAAAACGGCATTTGGAAGTGTTGGGCGAAGAATTCCCTATCGTATTTTGCACGTCATCAACCAGGATGGAGAGAGCTTAGGACACATGCATCGAGCAGAGGCACTCAAACTTATGGATCAACATGGTCTGAAACTAGTTCTTCTTCGTGAGAATGTAGAACCTCCAGTGTACAGACTAATGACTGGGCAGCAGATTCACGAAGAACAGCTTAAACTTGCAGAGAAGAAAAAAGCAAGTCCAAAGCCAGGTATGTACATTGTAAACACTACAACACTGAGGACTTTGAAAAATGCCGCATTAAAAGTGGTTTCAGCAGATTAAATCCTCTTACTTGTATTTGTGTAAATCCAAAGCAATGTCACTGCAGTCCACACTATTAAGGATTTGCAGTGGTGAAAATAAAATTTTGGATTAGTCCAGTCTTCCACAGAGAAGCCTTCTATTACCCTCTCAGGATTTACTATTTTGGCATCTGCTGACTTTTTAAAAAAAAAACTTTTTTTTTTAAAATAACTAGACTCTGGTTCCATGAGACTCACTGAATTTCTGTTCTTTTACTAAGGCAAAGAGTGACAGGCAGTTTTTACAAACTAAGGACCAGATACACCAATATAAGTATATAGTTTGTCACCAGTAGTCATGAAACACTCTCTTCCTTGCTTGCTGGTAGAAAGACAAAGTCTGGAGCCGTTTCTTGTATGAAGGAAGAGAAAACTTTTTCAATATTGAACACTTTTCAGTTTGGTTTTTTTTTTTCCCTTATGGCAGCCTGCTCCAGCAGTTTAACAGAGTTTGACAGAGAGGTTTTAGAAAAGGCATGTGACTTTGCATCCTCTCTTATCCTCAGGCTAATGAAAACAGCTGTGCTTTGGGTAGAGTTCTGATTTTAGAAGAGAGCATTATTGTGGTAGTGAGTTGCTCTGTTCAAGAACCCACAAAAATATTCAGATGATAACTACTTCAGAGACTTTAAGGAGGAAGAGACACAATAAATTGTACAAATATATTACAAGGCATTGTTGTGCTTCCAATTGAATATTGTACTTCACCATTCAGTAAAATGGGCTTGAGATGGAAAGCTATCTAACGTCAAAGCTTTTATCTTCAGCTGTCCTACGTGCAGAACGCAGGAATTTCCACACTAAGTCTTTAATTCCAGATCCAGTGCTTACCTGTTTGTTAGACCTACATTGTGGATCATATGAACAAGACTGTAATTAAAAATACCTTAAGCCTTCTGACCCCAGAGAGATTTCCCTGTGTGCCTTAAACATGCACTCAGTCTCCCAGTCACTCGGCAGCGAGTGTGAGAGTATGAAGTAGCCACCCTCTAAGGTGAGAGTCGTGCATACTGAGACAATGAGCTCAGTGTGCTCTGAGAAAGCAGCATGGGAGGAGGGAGACAAGCAGACAAAGCACCATAAGCTGTTACAAGAGAGCAGCTAGTACAGGTTTGTCAAATGTTAAGCCAACACAGTTGCAGTTCTGTTTTAAACAGGGGTGGTGCAGAAGGAGTTATCCTTTTCTTCAGCTATCGCCAAGAATGACTTAGAGACCAAGACAAAACAGATAGCACAGTGGATTGAAAAGAAACACCACGTTAAAGTTACCATCCGGCAAGCCAAAGGTAGCAGTACAGACATGGTAAGTTCACTGCTCAAAGTTGGACCAATCGATGTCATTAAATAGCTGCAGTTGTATTCACCTTCCCTATTCAGTACTGCCACAGTTTTTAGTATCTCAGTGAAGATCTAGGTGCCATGCAAGTAATGGTTGCCTGCCTTAAGCGGCTCCTGTCCAAATACTATTGTAGGAAAGTGGTCCCAGAGAGACAATTCAACTACCATGCTTCCTTTAGAACCCAGCTGTATATATACTGGCTTTGACAGCAGAGTCTAAGCAGTTCCTACTCCTATGCAGCACCACCTTAGTAGTGGGACAGGTGAAATTTTCTTATCTATGGCTTTAGCCAGGTGACCCACTGAAAACTTAAACAGTGAGGTTTAAAAAAATTGTCTGTATTTTAGCTGGATTATTCCACCAGCTGTTCTTCTGGAGCTGCATTTGTGCAACTATGGCTAAGGTTAGTTGTCTGTTGCTACATGAAGAACTACTGAAGGGGTGTTCCAAGACTGGCAAAGTCAACATCTGTAAAAATGTTAGGGAGCTGATGGCAACTTACCAGTATAATTGCAGGGCCTTGAGACCTCACTGTCATTTGCACAAATGGATTTTTTATCAATATTCTGTGTCTGTAGTGAATTAGGTTTCCTTAATGATTGTCTCAAATTGTTGGGGAAAATGGCAACATCACTTCATCCAAAAAGAACTAAACGTTTTATAGGAAGTTAATTCACAGGGAAGGGGTAATGGGAAGAATTGATTATGGGAGGGAGCAGAACACTTAATGACACAGTCCAGATTTACATTGTACTTAAATTAAAAGGCTTAATTATGAGTTTAGGGGTTCAATGTGTTATATGAATGCATTGTTACCACTCAGTTTAATACCACCATGTTCTGCTAACCTTAGGACAATACTGGCCCTTAAGAGGAAAGCCCCGTAATAGTAATAATATATCTGAATATAGAGGAAGAGGAGGGGTGGAGTCAGATGCAGACCACTCTCATGTATCCCCTTAAAGAGCAAAACATGATGAGTCAGCAGTCCAGACTAAATGTCAGGAAATGGCTTAATCCCTCTAGTGGCTTGCCTAAGCCTGCTTATGAGTAAAGAACAGTTAGGAAAGGACAAGCTGAGGTGCTCAAACCAGGACTAGCAACTAGCTTGTTTCAGCTAATAGCTAAGCTAAGAAGATCACGTTATTACAGAGCAGCTTGAAATATTTTTCTACCTGTATTTGTGCATTCATTTAGTTCCATTTTCCTCTTCCTTTTTAGTTCACACTTTTTGATCAAATTTTGGAGACTGTGTCTGAGAAAGCCACTTACCTTTCGAAACCAAAAGTTGCTAGAGAAGGAGTGAGTACCTGTATTTTGAGGCACATGTCTGACAAAGAGTTGAAAGCACACCAGAAGATGGGAAATCAAGAAAAACAAACAGTGAAGAAAGATGAAAAAAAAGATCTGAAGTCAAATGAGTTGCATCAATGACTTTCTGAAACAGTGTAAACAATATTAATTTATTTAAAAAATAAAAATATTAACTTTATCTAAAGTTACTGAACTTTACAGTGGTCATTCCATGAAGAACGTTGTCACGGCTAACCTTTGCTACAGAGCTGGGATTTCAACAGTTGGTATTCCATTTTCCACAAGCTTATCCACTGTCTTGATTTCCATCACAACCTCCTCCTTTCCTGGCTGCTTTTTAGGAGGAATGTAGCCACTGAGACGAGAGGCTAAGCTCCTCTTGGGCCGAGAACGCTTTGCCTGGCAGAAATAGATCCAGAATGAGTAAACATAATGTATCTGTGGAGCAAAGACTACTAATGTGGTGGGGAAAGAAGAAATCAATGTAGAGGCCAGGACTGCATTAGCTAAAGAAGCTTCAGAAATTAAGAATCTCAAAAATTATATTTGAGATATAATAGATATATATTTATATACCTATAACAGATATATAGAACAGATTTTTGATCTGTTTTCCTGCTTGAAGTCACATTCTAAAACAGGTAGTGTTCACCCTCCTCTGCAGTGACAGGGTAGAAGCGAGAAGACTTTTCCAAGAGTGTAACTTACTTTCAAGTTCAGCTTTCTCTTTTCAGGATCATGTACAACTGCGTGCCTTTCGAGGCTCTGCTACAGTTACAAAGAGCAAAGAAAAAAAAAAAAGGAGTTAAGTTTATCATTTCAGATTATGTGGTTCATATAAGAACAGTTAAAAAAAATACATACCTTCATTGCAAACACTTTTCCACAATCTGGATAATCACAAGAGAATGGTTTTTTCTCTTCATGAAATGAAAGGATATGGCTTTGAAGGTTAAATAAAGTTGTGTAAGTTCTTCCACATCCTTCTCTGGGGCATCGGCAGACTTCCCTCTCTGCAGCATGTGTCTTTTGATGCTGCTTGAGATAATCCTTCCGTTTAAAAGTTTTGTTACACTCACTGCAAACTATTGGCTCTGAGGGGGAGAAAGAAAGGCGGAGTGTAAATTAACAATTTCTTACAGAAGCTTGGAATCAAACCCTAGTGCTCCACTAGAACAATGCTGAAATCAATGTGAAATGCAAGGAATGTGGAGATTTCAAGAGAATAATGCATTATGAATTATCCAGATCTGAAATCCTACATTAAACAATTTTTTGTTTACTGCATCATAAAACTAAGTTAGTACATTGAGCAGCATTTTCATCAGATCAAGGTGTAGCTGGGGTGACAACTATTTTAGCAATAAAGTGCTGGTAGACAAGTTTGGACACAATGACAAGTTGATGAAATTAGTTCAGCAAGGACTCCTCTTCAGATTAGCAGCTGATTTCCTATTTGTATCAAAAGTTACTAAAGCACTTGGAATTTACCTGTATGACTGACTTTATTATGTTTCAAAAGCTCTGTCCAAGTTTTTCCAATATATGAGCAGTTTTCCTTCTTGCATGCATAGCCTGTTGGACAAGACAGATGTTTACAATCACAAAGAGTCTGGCAAATACAGTCCAGTTTTTCAAGGTGGAACTCCACTTCCAGCATTTGAAAATTAAAAGCCAGTTATTCCTTGTCTCTGCCCATACTGCACAGAAATGGGATAAGAAACAATGAACAATCAATATGAATGAGAACAAGAGAAAATCCTAGCAGTTTTAAGTAAGAAACCTTGTATCACCGACACAAGTTGTCTAGGGAGGCTGCGGAAGCCCTAGCTCTGGAAACATTCAACACCACTGGACGCAGTCTTCAACAGCCTGATCTAACTACCCTGCCTTGCACAGGGAGCTGGACCAGATGACCTCCAGAGGTCATTTCTGACCTAAGTGATTGTGTGAAACTCTCTCCCCTTGCTTCAGGAGCCATACACTTGCTCTCAAACAGATGAAAACTAATAATATACACCTATATAAATATTTGTACTGCATATTAAAAAAAGATACTGACCATACAGTAATATTCCAGAGACTAAAGAGTCTACCATCTATCCACCTGTCTATCAAGTAGACAGGAACCACAGAAAGTCAACACTATTTAAATCCCAGGATGCGAATGTTCAAAAAACTATGAACAAATCCTTGTATTGAAAAAAGGAACACAGTACAAATCACAGCTTTCTGGATACTCTTCCTAGTCTGTTAGAAAAAAACCGAAACCAAACAAACCTATCACTGGAAAACTGGTCATCTGTCAATGAGAGAATGGACAGGAGTGTAGCAGCACTAGCTCAAACATACATGGGCACATCATGATGACTTCATTTAAAAGCCTCCCACATAGATTCATTAATAACTAAAAATACACACAGTTCTGCCAAGGCTCCATAGAAAATCTGTCGCAGAACTGGAACTGATCCTAAGATCTGGAGATCTATGCTAATACCCTAACCATCAGCCCATCACCAAAAGATGGATTATTTGCAAGGAAGCACCTCAGGAGAAGAAATGACCGAAGGAATCCTGAGCTCTGTTCAGCCTGCCACAAACAGTAACTGAACACTGCAATGCCTTGCAGTTGTATTCCACTTCACTACTCGAAACAGGTGTTCTTGTCTTGTCTGTCTGGATCACTAGGCCCAGAATACTTTCATGTCTGGCACGCATCCATGCATACTGTGTACTGGAAGCAGTCCTTTTGCTTTTGCTGAAATACAACTTAAGCAAGAAGGAAAAACTGTTTTACCTTCGTGTATCTTCTCGTGCCGCTTTAGTCGGCTCGGAGTAGCAAAGCACTTTCCACATCCTTCTTTATCACATCTACGCAAAAAATACAGTGGTTTAGTTTATTTCCACTATATCCATGTATTTTTTGTTCTTTAAGTGAAGAACAATTAAAGTGAACAAAATAATCCAAGTTTCCCCTTGTCTAGAGGTCTGTGTGTGTCCCCACCTTGTAGAAGTAAATTCCATAATATTTTTCTAATAGACTCAGATGCCTTTTAGAGTCAGAATTATACTATGGTTCCCACCTATGCAGCAATTAAGCTTTAACTAAAGAGTCAAGCCTTATATCATGCCTACACAGCAGACTCTTCAAACATAAAAGAAGGTCAGAAGGTGGAAGGTTAAAGTGGCTTGTACAGAACCATCAGGGCAACTTGACTATTTTTGTCTGTCATCCAACCATAGCAGTGCATTTCACTTAAGTGGAATGAACACTCATGTTAAGTGTGACCCACCTGTAAGAAATTCAAGACTAAACTTTGCTTTCAGCCGATCTGTAGTGATGTGTTACCCAAATGGAGTTGCAATGCACAACTTCTAAGATTAGTGTCCAAGTCTCTCCCTTTTTCTAGGTACTACTCACTTCAATGGCAGCCAAGTCACTGCTTCTTACTGGAAATAAAGGTAGGTCCATTTTTCATTACTGTGCAAGCTCTTATGCTTGTATTTCCAACTATGAACTAAAAACTGGAGAGGGGATGTTATTTTTTTTATAAAAATGCTGGAATGCTGAAGTTACAGACCACCAAGATCAAAACATATCACCAAGCAAAGGACTAGTTCAAGAAATAGGCTTGCAGCCCTGACTACAGATTGATTTTTTTTTAAACTGCCGTATCAATGAAAAGTCTTGGAAAAGGCATCTGCTTTCATCTACATCTACCTGTTTAAATGGAATTGTTAAAGTTCAGTATTAAAATTATCCACCTACTTGAAGGGAGGTTCATTGGTGTGGTGACACTGATGAACTTTAAGTTGTTGATGCTTCTTGAAAGACTTGTTACAGCCTTCAAAGTCACACTATTGAGGAAATTAAGTTGTCATTAGAGGCCAAATAATGACAGCCCAGTTCAGGTGTTTCCTGAAATCCAAGGTATTTGAACTTATACAAGCACCACATAAAAACAAGTTGAAGTATTTCACCAGACACACAAAAAGGACCTTGTTTAGCCTCCACTGTACAGTATAAAGACAGTTACTCACCACATACTGCTTTTGCTGATCTTGATGCTTGCGCTCAACGTGCTTCTTTAAGTTTGATTTGGTTCCAAACCTCTGATTGCACCCATCAGTTGTGCACCTGTAAATGAACCGCATTTTTTATTACTGCTGTCAAACAGTGCTTTGTCCCCTAGGCAGGTACAGAAATCATTGTACAAAAAGAACACACAGAAGAATTACTGAAACTCACAACTCAAATAGAGAAATTTGCTCTAAAGACACTAAAAGCCAGAGGCTAAATTAGCCTTTTAACAGTGTATTCTTGGGGAAGATCTCCCCATTCCTTTAGGTATCTATTATGGACCACTGCCAGACAGGAGATTTTAGGCTAAAGAGATCCCCATGTTCCACCCTGTATGCGCACTGTTATGGCAGTGCCCACGACACCAAAGCTAGACATACATGCCCTGTTTTAACTCCCTTTCCCTATGGACAACCGCACTTCAGCTTAAGAAGTAAAAACCTCAGCCTTACTTGAAGGGCTTTTCCCCGGTGTGCGTGAGGAGGTGTCGGGCGCGGTGGAAGTCCCTCGTGAAACCTTTGCCGCAGCCTTCATACTCGCAAACAAAGGGCCTCTGGAAGAGAGGAGCTGTTCCAGGGGAAACCCCACGCCCTCGGGGGCTGGGCCGCTCGGGGGAGGCCGCGGTCAGGGGGATGCCCCGGCCGCACCCGGCCCCGGCCACACCCCGCAGCCCCCGCCGTGCTGTGGCACCCCCGAGGAGGTGAC
>VZRL01001814.1:11744-60461 GCA_013397895.1 Origma solitaria
CGGGGCGGCGGCGGCGCGTGCGCAGTGAGGCGCGGGAGCCCGGGCGGGGCGGGGCACTGAGGGCTCTGTGGGAGCTGCGCCGCGGGGCGCCTGCGGGAGGGGCGCGCTCGGGGAGCCGCTGTCCTAGCGTGCCGGAGCCCTCACACAGAGACACGGAATATCCTGAGCTGGAAGGGACGCACAAGGATCATCGAGTCCAACTCCTGGGCCTGCATAGCACCATCCCCAAGAGGTCACACCAGGTGCCTGAGAGAGTTGTCCAAATGCTTGTTGAGCTCTGTCAGGCTTGGTGCTGTGACCACTTCCATGGGCAGCCTCTTCCAGTGCCCAAACACCCCCTGGGTAAAGAGCCTTTTTCTAATATCTAATCTGAACTTCTGACTCAACTTCAGGTCATTCCCTCGGGTCCTGTCACTGATCACCAGAGAAGACATCAGTGCCTGCTGCTTCTCTTCCCCTCACTAGGAAGTTGTAGCTAAAGTGAGGTCTCCCCTCAGTCTCCTCCACGCTGAACACACCGCACTACCTCAGCAGCTCCTCATATGGCTTCCCCTCCAGACCCTTCACCATCCTTATTGCCCTCCTTTGGACACTCTCCAACAGTTTAATCTCTTTCTTATATTGTGGCACCCAAAGCTGCCCCCAGCCCTTGAGGTGAGGCCGCCCCAGCTCAGAACAGAGCAGGACAATCGCCCGGCTGGCGATGCTGTGCCTGATGCCCCCAGGACACACTTGGCCCTCCTGGCTGCCAGGGCACTGCTGGCTCATATCCAACTTGCCATCGACCAGGACACCCAGGTCCCTTCCCATGGCGCTGCTTTCCAGCATTGCATTCCCCAGGCTGTACGTACATTCAGGGTTGCTCTGTCCCAGGTGCAGAATCTGGCACATGGCAGAGGAGATCTGGTCATGCAGAGATCTGCACATCTAATTCTGTGTGCCTCCCCACACATAACAACCCTCCTGAGATTTTAGGGACATAGGGGCTCTGCTGCCTCCCCGAGAAGCATTTCATGGCTTTTGCAGGTGCTGGGTCATGTCTTGGGACAAAGGCTTTCTGAGCAGGTTCAGCTTGGCTCCCCACCTTGCCCAAGGATGAGGCTGCATAGTGCTGGGCAGCTTCTGGTCCAGACCAGGGGAATCTGATGGACTCTGCCATCAACCTCTGCTGGATGCTGCTTACCACCTGCCCCGAAATTTGTGTATTTTCAATCTAGGTTGTTCAGGTCCCCATGGCAGATGGCCTGTCAGCCTGGCCTGTGGTCCTCCTGTGTCCCTAGGACACCTCAGGTCACAGCTAGAGGAAGAGGACATGGGGATGAGCTGAGCTGAGCTGAAGTCTGTGATACCTCGCCCAGCACCTTCCTGGTACTGACTTCAAGCTGAGGAAGCTGGGGGTGTGTAGTTTGGAGAAAAGGAGGCTCGGGGGGGACCTTATACCTCTCTACAACTGTCTGAAAGGAGGGTGTAGCCAGGTAGGGGTCGGTCTCTTCTCCCAGGTATCAAGTGACAGGACCAGAAGAAATGGCCTCAAGTTTGCCAGGGGAGGTTAGATTGTATATTAGCATAAAATTCTTCAGGAAAGGGTTGTCAGGCATTGGAACAGGTTGCCCAGGGAAGTAGTTGAGTCACCATCCCTGAAGGTATTTTAAAGATGTGCAGACATGGCACTTGGGGACATGGTTTAGTGGTGGACTTGGCAGTGTTGGAGTAGTGGTTGGACTCAATGATCTTAAATGTCTTTTTCAACCTAAATGATTCTATGATCACATCATCTGCTCTGTTTTGCACTATTTGAGTTGTCACACGAGCTTTATTTTAGGTGACATCCTCCATCTGCTGCAATTCTCTCCACAGAGTGACTGTGAGGAGCAGGGTAAGAAAGCTGGAATATGATTGTGACAAGGGAACCATCCTGTAGAGAAAAAATTCCCAATCCTTCTTCCTTGTTTGAGTCCTCAGAGCTGTAAAGCTTGAGCAGATGGCGTTGCTTGGAGCAGGCTGGAGAACTGGGGGAATAAAGACGGGGAATAAGGATCAGGAATCCAGTGTGTGGGGACTGGACAAGGGAAGTGATGCATGAAGTGAGGTGGCAGGAGTGCCAAAGGATGGGGAACCCAATGCACAACACACTGTGGGGAGGGAAGCTGCTTGGCAGAGGGAGGAGTTCACGCGGCCAGGAACAGATCCCCGTGGCCCCAGGGGATGTCTCTTATCTCACTCATCTGTGGCAGGATTAAGGGGAGGGCTGAATCAGTCAAACTCTCACAAAGCAATGGCAAGAAATCAGCTTCTTTTCGGCAGGGTAGTCAGTCTGAAAAAACCTCAGCTTCTAACAAATACTAACGAAAATACATAAAAGAAAATGTTGCTGCGGTTTTGGTTGTGTTTTTGTTTCACTGGGGTTTTTTTGTTTTGTGGGTTTTTTTGTGGTTTGTGGGGGGGTTTTTTTGGGGTTTTTTTTGGGTTTTTTTTGTTTGTTTGGTTGGTTGGTTGGTTTTTTTTTTAATCTGGGAATTGCAATAAAAAACAAACCTGAAAGTTAAAAAAGAAGTTATAAATGTTCCTTTTTGAGAACGTTTCTTTTCCTTTCCTGTGAAAACCTGATATTGCCTCAGGCCTGTCTAAAACAGGTGAGGAAATAATATGCAAGGGAGAAAACTTTGGAAAATGTTGCTACAGGCTAAACAGAGAACAAATATTCATCAAATTGGGTTTTGCACTAAGCAATGTCATTTTGAGATTCCAGCAGAGTCTTCTGGGAATTTTAATCCAATTTTGGAAATATATAAATAGAGGGTGACTCAAGGCCAGAGGGATTCTCATCGTATTGTATTTTTTATATCTTCTGATTTGACTAGTGAGAGGGAGGATTTTGAAGAGTCCTCTAGGAGAGCTGGAAAGAGAGTGGGTTGCCTTTCAGATTTTATGTTATAATTTTCCACTGTGGGAGGTGAAAGGTAAACCTTCTAGGAGGTTAGAAAATTAGAAAATCTTTCTCCATGCAAAGGAGAAAAATTGAATCTGAAGATAAACATTTCCAATACAAGGTCCACACTGCAGCTGATGTATTTTACTAATCTCTAAGCTGAAAGGGAGCAAAAACTCAGAAAAATGAGGCAGTTCATTCCCTCAAAAAAAAACCACAGAACTCCCTCACACACAAGTAAAACCCCCACAGGGTAGTAAATCCCTCAGACTCTGATTGAAACTATTTCTTTAAGCTACCAGGATATACTCAGAATTAAGTATCAATCGGGGAAAGACTTCATGTAGTGCTGTGAATACTCATATCCCTCTAAAGAACTGCTGAGTGAATGGGCCACATTTTTTTCTACCAAAAAAATGTTTCATTTTCCCATCCCACCATTCTGCTGTAAGTAGTGGTATCTACTTCATCTCCAAGGTAAGTTGTTTATCTTTGTGCAGCACAACTGAAGTCCAAAGATCTTATGTTTATGAGCATTACACAGAAGTTATTTCAATGTGTACTAAAATGCAGATAAATATGTTTAAGAGTGCTTCCAGAGTAGCCGTATGATTGCAGAAATTATTCCCCTGCATATGAAACTTTGGAAATGGAAAGATTATTTTTTCCTATAGACTTCTTGCAAGCTAAATATTGTTTGCTTGAGGCACCATATCTAGAGGTCTCTTTCCCTGGTCCAGTGGAGATGGGATGCAGAGAAACTGTGACTTAAGAATGACACTAACTACTCTTTATATGTTTTGAGCTGGTCCCAAAAAGTTTTGTGACCCCGACTGCTTTGGTGGTTCAACAATCCTGCAACAAGATCAGACACACATCTAAAAAAATAAAAGGACTTTCTACTTTCCAGAGTAAGGGGAGAAATTGTGATGTAGCTGGCAAGAGTTGTCAGGAAACTTCCTGCAGTTTTTGGAGAAGCCCTTCAGTGATGCATGATGAGCCATCACATGTAGGGCAGGACAGAAGTAAAATGTAGTAAAGAAGAAATGTTAGCTTTTTTTGTAGAGGTGAATCCACAAATGGGAATGAAAAGAGCAGGGGTTGGGACAAGGGCCCTGGTGGTTGTTTGCACTGAGAACAATCAGCTCAGCCACACTGGAAGTACTTCCTGTGTCTACTGTATTACTGCTCTAATCTTCTCTGCCAGTTTCCCCTGCTCCAGTCTACTTGCAAGGTTGTATGGACCCCAACTCCCTTTTCCTTCTCACAACAATGACTTTATTCTTTCCTTCATTGAATATGGGCTCGCTCTTCCTTTTTTCCTAAATCACAAGTCTGCCACAGCTAAGTGAGAGTAGGACGAAGTACATGTGGATTATGCAACCTGGATGCCAGAGGTGAACTGCAGTCAGGATAATGTTTTCTTCATCTCTCTGTTTACTGAATTATAGCTGGCTTGTAATGGTGCCAGTGTCCTCAGGAGCCCTTTCTAGGGATTTCTGGGAACCACAAAAACATGTTAGGAAGAGGATGGAGTTAATCAGTTGGGCTTTCCTGCTGCTATATTCAGCCCAGCAAGCCGCCTCTGACAGATGTTTCTGCTTTTAGGCCACAAGGAATGTTATTGACTGGCTTTCCCTGTGTTCAAGAAGCATGTAAAGCTATCAAAGACTTGTATTCCATAAGAGCATTTTCTTGTCAGGTGATGTTTTTCTATCTCAGGCACAGTGGATTTTAATGAATTTCTCAATAGACTGATTCCCTGAAGAGAAGAAACAGAGGAAATCTGCATTACTCGATTTTTCCTCTTATCTGTGGGAAGCATGGGATGTAAACAGAGCTGTGGGGAGCAACACCCAGAGCCCTCTACTTCCCATCAACCCTCCCATTGACTATCCTGACCCACTTAGAATAAAAATTTCTGTATGTCATACAAAGCAAATTAGAGCCAAGTCCCAGGTGTTCCTTACACAGTTTGAGACCAGTCAGTTCATATTGCTGCCTGGGTCCTGGATCTCTACCAATCTCCCGTGACTTGCATGAAAAGAAGGGGAAAAACCTGACTCCATAACCTGGTTCTGCTTGAGCTTTTTCTGGGCAGGATAAGGGAAAGAAGGACGTGGGCACAACCCTCCATGGGCTGTGAGGTAATGGAGGGACCCTTTTCTGGACAGCACCTCTTTTCACCCCATTCCTGCATTTACCCTGAAGGCTTTGCATACCCATGCATTCAGCTCACCCAGCCATTAGACAGGATCAGACAAGATCAGATTAAGACAAAACGATCCCAATTCTTCTTTTTCCCATTGTAGGCCCCTGAAGTGAGTAGAGTTACTCCTCATTTCCCCAGCTCAACTCTTGGAAGGAGCTGCCTGCTGGAAGGACATTGTTCCAAACAATTGGACAGAAGGCAATGGGCAGAAACTGATGGACAGGAAGTTCCAGCTGAACATGATGAAGAACTTCTTTACTGGGGAGTGACTGAGCACTGGAACAGGCTGCCCAGAGAGGATGTGGAGTCTCCCTCACTGGAGATATTCAAGTAGTGTCTGGATGCAATCCCATGCCATGTGCTCTGAGATGGCCCTGCTTGAGCAGGGATTTTGGTCCAGATGACCCCCTGTGGTCCCTTCCAGCCTGACCCATCCTGTGATTCTGTGATTGATGGGGTTATACTGACTCATGGCACAGGCAGTTTTCAGAAGGGACATATCACCCAGCATGATGTCTGCACTGCAAACAATGCCTTTCCTAATAAGCCACAACTATTTGTGCTCGCAACACTAGCCTCTCGAGGCATCACATGGCGTGTGTCAATAAGGACCATAGTTTTCTGTCTGACCAAAACTGCATGTGCAAAATTATGCCTGCAGCTATCCGGGGCCATAAAAACAAGGCATCCTCTGAAGTTGCCACTCAGTTGCTCAGTGAGTCCTTCCTCTCCCAGCCAGGCCCCACAGGTTGCTTCTCCAGCATGTGGTCTGTTCACTCAGGTGAAGGAGAAGCACAGTTTTACCCATCCTCTTCTGGCAGCATTGGCTAGGAGGCATTGTTTTAGTGGACTGTAACTATTGTAATAATTACTGCTTCATCAGACAGAATTATTAGTCTGTCAATAATGTGTTAGACAGCAACAGCAACATGTGTCTCAAATACCTGTTAATTGTCTAAATAAGAAAATTTGCTTCCTTTCCCACCATGGTCACTCATGTCTTGGGTCATTTGTGCAGCCGAAGCTGTGATCCTTTAAATACTCCTGCAAGTATGTGCTATTACAAGAGCTGTGTCCTCAGAGCACAGAGGCTGCTGATATGAGGGAGAGATGCTGGACTAGTTCCTCAGGGCCTGATCCAAATCCTTTTGAAATTGGTAGAAAAATTCTCCCATTCTTTCATGGTTTTGGATTATATCCTCAGATAGTAACTTTTTCCGGGCAGGAATTTTGCTTCAAACATCACTTGAATACACTTGAGAGATCTGGCAGTTGGTGAAATACTCAGCCTTAAGCCAATACAGCCAGTGAAAGGCCTGAATATATTGAGGGTTTTTTCGACATAACAGTATTTTTCCTGGGGAAAGCAACAATTTGATCTGCTTGCTTGTCCAGAGTCAGACCTGAAACAGCTTTTCAGTTACTTAGAGACATCCAAAACATGAAAATGTGGCTGTCAGTGTAAGGGTTAGGGGCAGCAGGTGTCTACAGCTCTTCAGTGCTTCCTCTGCCTGCTGCACAGTCAGGGTTCAGTATCTCCTCATTAAATGCCAACGCTCTGCTCCAACAGGCAGAGCCGCCTGCCTGCTCCACCTCACAAAAGGCAAAATCCCAGAAGTGTGTCCTACCACTGTCATGGGCCAAAAAATGGGATAGGCACCCTGCCAAACACTGTCCCCCACTGTCTTCATCACTCCAGACCTTCCAGGCTGTGCATGGCCTGTGGCAGTGAGCTCCCTGTCCCTGAACAAGAGCATCTTCAGAAGGTAAATTAGTGCCTTGAAGCTGCAGCCCCCAAGAAGATGTGGCACAGAAGCAAGTCCCAGGGGGTGAGTGTGGGACAGGATCACTGTTGCTTACATGGGGGCAGCATCCCTTGGGCAGGGGCCAGGTGACCCCGGGTGTGGCTGGTGGTGCATAAGGAACCTGGAAAACCTCATCCCACCAGTTCGCATCATCTCAGGAGTGTGCTGGAAGACAGCCCCTCTTTGTCTCCCACCTAATAAAAGATTGAAGAAGAGAAGTTCCTGTCCCTCCACCAGCCTGCACCTGAGTTAAACACCCAGCAGCTACTCAAATTCCTCCCTTTTTGGTTTAAATCTGCACAGAAACTGGAGTGCAGTAGCTGCCAGAGGAGTCTGAAATAAGGGAATCATAGAACTTCTCCCCAAGGGTACCATTTCATACAAATGTCAAAGCATGAGTTTTCTAGCAATAGTATTAATTTTCCTCAGGGAAGTTATCAAGGACATAATGAAAACCATCATAACCCAGGTGAATTTTTCCGCCTCCTGGAGGTTTCCTTTCCCAGATGTGGCTGATGACCTGTAAGCACACAGTTGTAGGGCTGCAGATTGGGGGCTGTAAAGAGAAAACCGTGTGCGTTTAGTGAAGGGAGATAGAGCCATCTAGTGACAAGAGAAACGCGTTCTTCATTCTGTTCTTCCTTCCATCCTTCCTTTCACAAGCCCACGAAAGCCTGTGCTGGCTACCAGGACTGGCACGAGCAGCTCCTCACCCAGGGATATGCAAGGTTGAGCTTCATGAGGTTTACACCGCTGGAGCTTCGTGTGGTCCTCAGCAAAGCTTTTATGAGCAGAGAGGGCAGCGCCAAGCAGAAAGGCTGCTTGGATCTCTGACAAGGTTTGGTTTTGGGAAGAGCCCGTGGTGCCTCACAGGCAGTGGAGGGGGCCAGGCAGAGGCAGAGCTTGACGCGGGATCGACAGTGGGAAGTGGGGCTCTTGTGTTTGCTGGGAGATGGTTTCCCCAATATTTTTTTAACTGCTGTAGGCAAGCAAGGACAGGGAAGATGCTTCTTAGGGAAAAAAAAAAACCTACTTTGTTTCAAAATATGAATGAATTTTATTTTTAAAAAATACTGAAAGGATTCTAGAAACTGCAGAATTATGTCCTTTTTAAGTAAGAAAGTACTTGTGCATGGCATTCCATCTGACCAAAACAAAAGTCTTCCATAATATCATTAACATATTGACAAAAAATTATTTCTTGGCAAAAGAAGCATTATTTTTTTTCTTCTTCCTTTTGCTTCTCTCTTTGTCTAGCACATTCCTCCTCTCTGCTGAAGAATTCACACAACTCATCTGGTTATCAGTTCAGCTAATTACATTACTGCACTTCCCAGCAAATTAAGATCCAAAGCCTGCCGATTTACAGTAAACTCCACAAAGAAAGGGATAATGAAGTTACTTAGCAGGTTTTGTTCTTTGGGTAATTTCCATACACTTAATTTATGAAGTGGGAGATAAGGTGGCTGCCATAGCTTTTATGTTAACCTTTCCAAGCATAGTCCATGTCTCCTAGCACTTCTGGGAAGGAAGGGATTCTCCTGCTGGAGACCCAGGGTGGAAAGAGAGACCATGTGTGTGCTGAAAGCAGAGCCGAAACACAGATCATTTTTATGCCTTAGGCTGTATCTGTGCTGCTCAGGGATGGACCCGTGAGCAAAGTGGTCGTGCTCCAACCACAAAGCCCTTAAGCCCAGGTCTTCTACTTATGCCATGAGATTTCCCCAGGAACAAAATACAGGGTTGTCACCTTGTGCCGGGTGCAGAAACCACTTCAAGAACCTGAAATGGATGAGGGGTACATGGTCGCCCATCAGAGAGGTGCTTTCATAGCATGAGGATGGAGATACCTGTGGGAGTGTGGCATGACATCTGAAGATGTGGGGCTGGGACCACTGCACCATGTCTGCACTGAACCAGCAGCAGACTAGCTCGGGGCAAGTAGGGACAGATTAAACTGTACCAAGTTGTGCTGGGAGGGGAAAGGACTTGAACTCCACTTTTGTGGGGAAGTTGCAAATGCAAAGTTTGGTTTGACTCAGAATGGAAACATACCCAAAACTGTCTGAACCACAAAACACCCCAAAGCAAAGTAATCTGTTTGGGATCAATCTACTTGTTTAGATTAGCCTCTGATTTCCGCTTTTCTTTTGAAAATAAAGACGAAAATTTTGCTTTTGTTGCTCCCACAGAAAGGTTTCTTTCTATCAGATAACAAGTTTTGGACATTTTCTACTTAGTAGTTTGTTCATACCTACAGTCACAGCCAGAAACTCAGCATTAACATTCTGGTTGTTTCCCACATCCCTAATTAAGCTAAGGTGACAGGAGTGGATGTAATAAGCTACCAGAGCAAAGGGCATGGAAGGAGAACAAGGACAATGCAGTCATCAAAGAAAGAAAAATGCTTTTGTGTAGGCTTACAGTTTAAACCAAGATTTCCCTACAATTATTACCTGATTATGGTCAATCTCTATCACACTTTGCTTTGTTAGTTTTGTTATGTGTTCCTCTTCCCAGATCTTCTCAGCTCCCTTTGACTATTTGTGGGTGAAAAATTCACCCACATTTTGTGCTTATTAATAAATCTGCATACTAAAGTCTGGGCAAGAGGCTGTGCTACATGCTCACGTAGCCCTTGGCATCTCCCAGTAGGGATTCCAGCCTTTCACTGGGCTGTTACAAACACAGAACAAGTGCCTTAGCAGTGCATGGTTCTCCCTTATCCTCTCATCTGAAGGTGTTACTCTGGTCCTGGTTAATCGATTGTGAGCCTGGGAGTAACAAGTCAGTTCAATCAAGTCACTTTAATTGCTTTAGAGCCAGGTCCAAAGACTGCAGCTGTCTCACAATTCTGTCTGTGACACTTAGTCAGGGTCAACATTTAATTTAAAGGGCTAATTCTGAATGTATTTAAACAGAAAGTCCACCAGACCCCCCAGTTGCTAGAAGCTGGGCAAATATACACTGTGCTTTCTGGAAAGGACTCCAAACAAAACAGTTTTCTGTTTAATTTGAAAAGTCTCCTTATCTCCATCACAGTCAAGAGAAAAATACAAAGCCCTTCTTCACTCTGCATCAAGATGGCAAAACCAAATGCTTTTCACTATTCTATTTCATATCTATTAATAAGTCTGTGACTGCAACCAGCTTGGATGGTAAGTCACCAACCAGATTTACTCATCAGGCTCTCTGGCTCTCTACTTTGTGCTCCATTTTCCCTGCCTACCTAAAAGATGTTGCTCTGCTCCATAGCAAGCAGCTGCCGCGCCTCTGATGGGTGTCTTAAATACAGCATCTGCCTCAGAGGAAACTGCCTTTCCCTGCTGTAGCAGATTTTGGGGAGTACAGGGCTGAGTCATTCAGTTCATGCTCTCAGGAGAAGTCTGCTTTCTCATTGAGAGAACTAGCTCTCTTTATGGATTTTAATTGTAATTAGCACATCTGGACCACATCCCTTTCCTCTTGCATCTCTCCTGTTGTCCATGCTGCCCCTCAGTCCTGCCTATTGTCTTTGCTTGTGCCATCTCTGCAAGTGTTCAAGACCAGGCTGCATAGGACTTTGAGCAACCTGATCTTGTGGAAGGTGTCCTTGGTCCTGGCAGTGGGGTTGGAACTGATGAACTTTAAGGTCCCTTCCAACCCAGGCCACTATAAGATTCTATGTTTCAATGATCCAAAACCACACACATCTGTGCCACTTGGGTTGCCCATCGGACCAATGCTCTCTGCAGCTCCAGTGTCAAGTGTCAAACACCTGCCGAGCCATGTGCTGCCCAGGAGGGGCAGGGAGGGATGGCATCAGGACATGGAGAGTTATGGTCAGCTTGGGGATGATTTGCAGTTAGAAGGACAGATTGCAAGAGTTAGCTAATGATAAGCAGGGGAGTCAGTTGAATCATTAAGTATTCACTCAGAGATGCATTTATGTATTTGCCATACTCAGAAGGTGCCGTGCCGTGTCGTGTATGGGTGCACAGTGATGTGTTGCAAGTGTTTGCAGTTGCCCTTGTAAAAAAATGCCTGTTGGTTGAGTTTGTTCATTTGTTTTCTGTGCTTTGGTCCATTGGTTTGCTACCAGCTTGCAGCTCCACCTCACACCTGAAATAGTCCTGCTGAATAGATGCCCTGTCCCTAACGAGAAGGGTGAAAGAGCAAGGTTTGGGAACCCAGCACAGACTCCCTTTTCAAAAATTTTCTTAGTAGTGTCATCTGTTTTCAAGGAGGAAAACAATTATTGATTAATTAATTCCTGGTATCTGAGTTGGTGACCATCCCACTGAGCCCAGGAAAGCCATACCAGTACAAGCCAGTTTAAGCAGAAGAGTCTCTATTGGCTCTAACAATAGGCTCTACACTTTATACCCCCTCCCCCACCTAACTTCTGAAGTTTGTAGGTGATTTCACTGAACTTTTATGACAACAACAAGGGAAAAAAACCTTGGGAACTAACATTGCCCAGCAAGACACAGCCTGCAGCATGTTTTTTTATGGCCAAGAGCTCTCAGCGTTCCTGGCTTCATTTCCTCACTGCTCACAGCATTCCCCCTTTATGGCTGGGCTGCGCCCCACCCCAACATGCAAGGCCACATCCTCGGCTCAGTCAAATCACTGGGGCAGCAGAGAGCTGAAATTCAAAAACCTTCTCTCCTTGGAGCTATTGCAAAGGCACAACCAGCAGAAGCATGAAAAGCTACTGTCACTGATATCCCTAGTGTCAGGTTTCCTGGGCTGGTGGCCAGGGGTTTTCCTTATCAGCAGGTACTTTATAATGTAGCATTTCTGCTCACATCAAAAGGAAGGAAATAGAGAAATATGTTCTTAAAAAGAGGGATTTGTTCCTAAAAGTCAATAAAGTTGGTACAGGACCTAATGGCAGGGTCTGGCCTGCAAAGGCAAGGTCTGACCTGTTGGTAATGAAAATACAGCATTTTGGAGGACGAGGTAAGACCCTACAGTTCTGGAAATAATGCAAGATCCTTGGAAACCAGAAAGGCACATCAGACCTTATTTTCTCTCAAGGCAGTTGAACATTAACAAAGCTCATATTAAGCAGCGCTGTGTAGCTGGCAGGAGGAGGTCTGATGCTCTCTGCAATGTGCCTTCCCCTTCTATCCAGGCTCCACCGATGTCTCACTCCAGCTTCATGGGGTAGGGAGACTGCAAACCTCTGCTCTTGCCTTTGCTACTCACACGGTAAGGTAAATCCCAGTGGATGGCCACTGTCCATGTCAGAGGAAATCTGGATGGAGCATACCTGAGTTCTCCTGAGAGATGAGATTGCTGTGGTTGAGTTTGCCTTCCCCTGAGCAGGGATTTCTGTGAGTCATAACATTTTTTTACTTCAGCCTTTACTGAACTTGGCTGTTCCCCAGTCATTTTAGGAGATTTTTTTAGCAAGTGAGGTTTGGCTTTTGCAGACATGCTGTCTATCCCATGAGGTTTTTACCTTGCTCGTTCACAGGCAAAGAAAGTACCATTTGTTGCATGAGCATATGAGACAAGCAGCAGCTTGTAGTTTCATTATTAATTATTTACCAGACAAAGAAAACTTCCCCATCTGGGAATGTTATATTTTCCCAGGGTAATGAATGGACACTTTCTGAGCTGTTCCCATGCAGAATAACCCTTTCTGAGATGTTCCCATGCAGAATTGCACACTGCAGGAAATCAGTCTGGCAGGTACAGTTTACCCTGGTAGCACTGCCCACATAGTGGCAGTTCAGCTCTTAATTATAACAAGCTGGACTCTGTCTGGACATTTGAAAATTAACCATCAACTCCCAACTTGAGCCTGTCCTGCCTGGGATTTATGTTCATAGCTAACTTGGTAAGAGTGTGAGTCAATCCCAGTGAAACCCACCCTAGCTCTGTTCTGCTGCCAACCCCCAGGCCAGCTGGAAATATTTGTGTTTGAGCACAAAAGGAGGTGCACAAGCTCCTTGATGATCTCAGACTGCCAATCTTTCCCATTTCTTCTGTTTGCATCAAAACAGGAGGACTTTGTCTTCAGTCAGCGTAGGTCTTGATCCCTTGGATGATAGTGGGAGGATGGTGGGTGCAGCTGGGATGAGCTGCATTTCTCTGCAGGCATCTCAGTGCACAGCCACTTTATGCACAGCATTTTTGGCTTCTTGGACTTCTTGGAAAATGTCTTTGTTTCTGTCACAGGAGCACAGAGGCACCAGAGTTGGTGGCTTTAACCAGATCTTCCACTGCTGTAAGTAGCCACAGACTCATCTCGCCACCTGAGATACAAATTTCCTCCTGTACACTCACCTTAATTGTCTGGTCACCCTGCAGGAGCTCACATCAGAGAGCAAAACCAGCTAGCCTGAGGCAGAAGCATCAAGTAACCAAGTACCCTCTGGCTGCTGTTAGGATCACATAGCAATTTGCCATCTTCCTTCTCCTCTCTTGCCTGTAATTATGCTTTAGTCTCTGGTCATCTGTTCTCTTCAGACCTATAATCCAGCAACAAGTACTTATTTGTTTGCAGAGTTAGGAAGACTTAGGCTTCTTTTTATGCCCTTTTGGATAGACACAAACTGCAGCTGTCAACATAACACTGATAATGTGCCTCGCTTAGAAAAAAAATCAATAGGTGCTGTAAGTGTTAACCATATGGGCATGACAGTAAACATGCTCTGAAAGCCTCAGGAAATGTTAAATGAAAGCAGAGCTGCAGTGGGGAAGGCAGCAGGGCAGCCATGGCTCAGTGCAGGCAGAGATTCCCCTTCATGTTGTACGTGTAGCGATGTCCATCTCTGACATATTTAACAAGATATAAAGTTGTAGTGTCCTGTATGGTCACTAAATTTTCTTCTGTAAGCAACTATGCATATTTGACTTAGGCACCTTTCTAACAGTGTGGAAAGCGTTTGTAAGGAACCATAAAAAGTCATTACATATGCAGAACAATTGAACCTCCTCAGCATCTGTGGTAGGAAACACATCTGTCTTCTGTCCCTTTCTTTCCTAGATGTCTCCCTGAATCAGCTTTTATGGGAGGGTCGTAAATATCCCTTTCTATTCGAATCCAGGAGTTAACAATACCCCCTGTGACCATAAACACAAGATGTTTCATTGAGGAAAGAGGTGCACTCAAGTAAGCAGAGATCTTTGTGACAGTTGCTGCCAGTATGGTCCCCATGCACCGCTAATCACATTAGTGGGAGAGCACGGAGGTGGCCAGCAGACAGCAAAAGAAAGAGGGAGAGAAAAGCAAGACTAATCTTGTTAAAAGGGAAGCAAAGATAGACGCTACTTTTACACAGAGGCTTATAACGTCCCCATTTTCCCAGGGCTGGAATCACCTGGATGCTCTCTGAGCAGTGCGGCTGCTGCTGCTGTTGTGGAAGCAAACAGCCCTACATCTCTTGTGTTACTGAGGGCTGGGTTTTTCTTGCAGCTCTTTGCCAACCATGGTCTCTTGGTTTCTGCACAGGCAACATTGAATCCTTCCTGAAGTAGAGGTTTACTTGCCTCCAGATGACTTTAAAAGCAGTACAACTGGTTTTAATCCCCTACATGAGATCCTTTTCCACCAGAGGAAGACCCACAATTTTCAACAGATAAAACAAATGCTTGATCCAAAATATCTGTGCCTTTCCTTATTCTCGTCTGGAGAGGCAATGTCAGATGTTTGAAGATGCCTTCTTCCTGAATGAGGTCTTTTGCTCTCTGGCTGCATGATGGTGATGGACAGATCCCAAATGTGTGTTTTTCTTACTTGAAGAGTCACCAAACACCCCCCAAATTGGGAGGTAAGGATTAGGCAAGCAGTCACTAAATGGCCTTTGACAGTCCCCCCCCCACCAGGGTTTCACCCTTTAGTCATGGCACACAACGTTTCCATGATGTGAGAAATGATGCAGATTCATCCCAGGGCTAAGGTGCTCTCTGCCTACCCCCTCCTCCCACATGTGATGGAGAAGGGGTGAGGAAAAGGGGTGGGTGCAGGAGGAGAGGTGCTCCTGACTAGATGCACTCATGGAAGCGTAGGCACCAACACGTGCATTAACCAGCGCACACAGCTCAGCGAGCAGGATGCTGTGACACTGTGCTGAGGCTCTCCAGCCAGCTGGGAGCCCAGAGCCCACAGAACCCAAGCTGACTGTGTACCTAGCAGAATTATGTTAGTGGACCCCCTCCCACAGAGTTTAATGTGGGAAGGGAAAACAGTGTCTTGATATCTGAAACAAGCCTACACCCAGACTGTTTATTCCGTATCATACTGCAGAGCTGAGGGCGGATAAACAAAGTTCTTGCATCAGTGGATGTGATGTCTGCTTCTACAAGCACTCTTGCCTTGCCAATTAATCAAATGGAGCAGGGGAAGGAGGACCTGACAGATGGACAGGAGAAATCCTTGATGGAAAATACGACTTGTGGCATGGGGTGGCAGTGGCAGAAAGGAGCCAAAAATGAAGAAACAGCTGGAAATATGGAAGCAAGGACAGTGGTGATGACTTCACAGCTGAGAGTCCATGCCCAGTCAGGTGGGGATCAGGCACTTGTTGCCTTGGTATTCATCAAGCTCTTAAATACCAGGTGCAAAACACAGACCCTTTTGGCATTAAAGCAATGATTTCAGTATGCATTAGTGGTGGCTAAACAAGCTGGGAAGTGGCTGTTTTCAGTGTCCTGGAGCACCTGTGCTCCCCTTGCCATCAGAGTTGGAGGTGATCAGTGAGTCCAGGACCCTCCAACCCTGCTTCTCCAGTCTTCTTCCTGCTCCCTTCTCTGCCTGCAGGGACAATGCTGCACCTCAAACTGGGTGGCATCAGGAGTGCCTTCCCTAGCGCCTGCAGCCTCTCCTACTTCACATGATGTTGACATTGACCATTTAATTATCATGGCTGTGGGAGAGCCTGAGACCCACAAAGAACACGTCACAGGGAGCTGCAAAGGGAAGGAAAGCCAGCAAAGGGGATAAAGGAGATGGGGCTACAAATGCCAGGAAACAGAAGAAAGGAGGAGGAAGAACAGCCAGAAAGAGCTGCTGGGAAACTTCTTTGGGTACTGCAGAAAGTCAGCATTTGTTCCTGTGCAAGCCCTTTAGAGGCTGCAGGAGACATCCCTGGTGTGCAGGTCTCCAAAGGCACACTTTATTTCAACTGCAAAGGCAATGGGCAACTGAACTCACACCCTACTCACCTCTTCTGTAGGGGCATGTCTGGATTACTATTATAATAATGATTACTGGTTGTAATAATAGTACTGCTATTAATAACATTATGAAGACGATGATGATGATGATTATTATTTCCTGGTTTTCCCAGTAATCTGGACTTTTGTCTCATGTAGGCAAAAAAAACCCCAACAAACCTTCTTTTTTCTTTTATTGATGTCTGTCCCTCAGTTACAATTTGTTCATCCCCTTGGCTAAGACAACATATTGATCCTTCCCCTGGGCTCTGACCCCTCCATGCCTTCTCTGTTTACAAAGTTATCTTTAGCATTCCTGCCTCCTCCTCACTGCTCAGGGGCAGCAAACATTTCATGTAAAATTGATCCAGTGGATACGAGGAAAGACGTCATGAAGGAACCTGGGGCACGAGGCCATTCGCAGCCTCTCTGCCATCACGCAAGCCTGCTGTGGGTCAGTTCAGCATTAACTGGCTCCTGAGGTGCGTTCTCATAGCAAGCAGCACTGGGCAGCTCTCCCAGCGCAAGCTGGGGTGTCAGTACAATTATCATCATTGCTTTTGTGCAATGAACTGGACAAACCCTAATTCCCCCTTCCTCCTGAGACATGCTCGCAGGTTTCGAAGGCTAGACAAATGATGCAGACCACCCAGCCTGACCTGCACTGCACAGCTCAGAGCCTCTTAGCCTTAGTTTCAGCATCAGCCCTGCGGTTTTGTGCGAGTGCACAAGTTCCACTTTCAGAAGTGGAACAGGAGTCTTCTCAGTGTTTGTCAAATCCTCCATCAGGCCTGTCTCCAGCTATGCAAGGGCTACTCAAAACAAATGACATCTTCTTGGGGATGTGCTGTATCCTTTCCATCTTGTGACCATAGATAGGGTATACTAAGGGTATATTTAACTGCTTTCAGGTCCACTCCCTCTTCATTGTTCCCTGGTCCTGTAGACCATGTTCAGAGGACTGCAGATCGATACAAGTCATACTGGAAACCTATCACTTCCCGCAGGGAAGTGACTTCACCCTGGGCTACAGTGTCAGGTTCCTATGTAGGTGCCCTGCTTGTCCTCCTGAAATGTCATTTTTTCTCCTGCAGAGTGGCCTAAACTCAGCCACAGGGGTGAGGCAGTAGTGCATGGCTTCCCCCTCAAAGGAAGGGAAAAGTTTAACCTCCAGGCACAGCCCTGCCTAGCATGGCAGTACCCAAATCCTGGCATAACTCCTTTGCCTGCCCTTCCCTGAGGTGTGTGGGATCATAGCTCCAGCTGTGCTGCGCTCAGAGGAGGTGGTGGGGAGTGTGGGAAGGGGAAGGACCCACAGTGCACCCCACAAATCACAGGCAATGGCCTCAATACCTGTCCAAACAAGCAAACCTGCCAGAAACGTGTAAACTGACAAACGTTAAGTACAAAAATCTGCAAAAACAACTTGACAGGTCCAAAAATCATGTTTTGGCCAATCTAAATGATGGTAGCTTCAAGCGCCATTAAGTGAGGACTCCATTCCCAGCAGCTGTGGACTGCTATTGACTCTCCAGGTCTCAATCCTCAGAGGCACTTGAGCAGTGCCCAGCTGCTGCAGGTAGGCTGGCAGCAAAGCTGCTGACTGGGACAAGGTCTGCTGGAGCAGCTCAAGGGCTGTTTGCTTGCTGGTTGTTCTATGCAAGCTCAAACAACTGACTTTCAATTCTGCAAAGAATAAAATTCATCTAATGAAGTTGGATGTGTAGGAGTTTTCCCTTCATCCTAGTTCTATGTGGATTTTTATATGTCTGCTTTTATGTACAGTAGTGACTGTTTTTCCTACTGTGGTCTGTATCAGAGGAAACCTGTTATCTAAGGTTTGCCCTGGGTGGGAAAGTCTGTGAAAGGTGGTTGTGATTTCTCCCAGGGAAAGGCCAAAACAGGTTAAAAAGTCGCTTGCTGAGACCAAGTTGACTTGAGGCACCCCGCAGCCATCTCCAGCTTTTGCATACTCTTGGAGCTCTGGTAACAAAAGTTGCAGGAGCACCATTCCTGGGGATAGTGGAGAGTGGTAAGGGTGATGTCCTGATTGACATGGGGACCCATATATGTAAGTGATGGAATATTATTTGATAAATATACCAAAGAGCCCCAACTCCAGAACTTTATGGTCCCTAATAAAGCGACGTCCCTGATCATACATAACTTAGCAGATTTTGCTTGCTCACAGCTTCTCAGGTGAACATATCAAATGCAGCCTGAAACAGGCTGCCACACCTGGCTGAAGCAGGGCATGTTCGTGCAGTCACTGGGACAAGGAATAGTCACGTAATTCTGCAATAAAATTCTCATGACCAATTTGAATTTAAAAAAAAAAATCCAAACCAAAACTCAGTGATCAACATAGGGACTGGGGTGCATGAGGGAATGGGACCTCTGTTGGTGTTTCTTATGCCATTCTCCAGCCTGCAATCTATACTGTTCTTTCTAGTTCATGCTTTTCTGACACTTCTGGGATTTCTCTCTTCTTATTTGATCTTTCTGGTTGTATCTGCACATACACCTCCATTAAAATAACAACTTCTACCTTGTATTTGCAATCAGAGCTAATAAAAATACTTTGTTTGCATACCTTGGATCCCAAATAGCTTCTCAATTTATGTGTTTTCAGACTTTGTTCCTGTTTTTCAGCTCTCTTACTCTCAAACAGAAGCTTTATTGTATTAACCATGTGCTGTGAGGAGAAGGCAGCTGCCACATTGTCCAGCTTCAACAAGTCTCCATTTTATTTTGCCTTCCTGGGCAGATCAACATACTCCAAATGTGTCACAATGTACTGTAAGTGTCCCATTCCAGTCTGAAACACTGCTTGCCTTTTGACTTGAATGGCTCTGAAAGGTTTGGGGCTAATACAAAAACAAATTGAGTAGAACTGGTGCTTCTTTGAGGCTGCTGTATTTACCCCTATGCTGCTGAAACCAGCTGTTCTGGGATAACAGTGTGTGTCTGCATGCTCTGCTCCATGGCCAGAGAGGTGGCCTGCAGTGTGCTGGGCTCAGTAGGATCTCCCCCGGGCATGGCTCTCTAGTCCAGAAGTCTGACCTTGAAGGTGTCTGCTGAATTTCCTGCTAAATTGTTTCAGTGGCTGAATTGCAGGAAAAAAGCTTCGTGTTTAGAGCCCTTACAGCCAAGACCAGTGAAAGCTAGGGCAGTTTGGATGGACCAAAGGGCCAAAGATGGGCTGGATACCATAAGACATCACAGATGCCGTGCTGTATTCCCGCTCAGAGAAAGTCAGTGGGAGAAAACAGGGTGTGTTAAAGATCTTTAACTTCCAGGCTCATGAGCGCAATTGCCTTGTCATATAAAGGCTTCATTCTGTTCTGCTACAACTAAAGAAACTTTTGGGAGCTAACTTCCAGGGCTGCAGGATGGGACCCAGATTCCTGCAGCTGTCAAGAATCTGCTTGCAGCCAGAAGGTGGGTGTGCAGGAGAGAGGGAACAGACCACAGAAGTGTTGGTTATGCCCTGTTCCACCATGGGACTCAGCATGCACAAAGAGCAGAGCTCACACAACTTACCACAGCAGTCTTCAAACAAACTGTGGGTGTGATTTCCTCACTACATTACCCCAGTCATCTGGTGTAACTCAACAAAAGCAGTTCTGCAGTGAAAAGTTGGGCAGGCTGTCCTTGTTTTCTTGTTTGCATGATATACGATGAGCTGCTTTTGGAGTTGCTAGAAAAGTGCCTTTGAAGAGACCATTCCACACTGAATCATATGGCACTTCCCAAATTTTCCGTGGAATGTTAGCTGGTGAACAGTTCAGTCTGTGATCTTCCTGCAGGGTTACAGTAGTCAAAAATTTACAGTTAAACTCACAATGTGTGTTTTATTGCTGTCTTTGGGCCAATATTTACCAGTGTTTATTAGTTGTTTGAAAGCAAATTAATTGCATAAAAGTCATGTTGCCTTTCAGACTCCAATGTGCCTGGGGCAAGTCACTTATCTCTTTTATGATCCTTGCATGGATCAAGCATCTGACACAGCACACAGGGAATGAAGCTGTTGCATCTCAGAGGCAAAGCTCTCCATGGACCTGGCTCCTTGAGCTGCCACATGCCTTCTCTTCCAGAGCAGTGGGGTTTGGTGGTCTGTGAAGGACACTCCGACCATGTCAGGAGGTCCCATCGCCACAGTATCTAAAAGTTAAGAGCCTAATGTCAAACTGAAGTGTAAATGCATGGGCTAACACTTACTAGCTAGTAAAGAAACTCTCTACAGCTTCCTGAAAGGAGGTTCTAGCAAGATGGGGGGGTGGCCTCTTCTCCAGATAACAAGGGACAGGATGAGAGGAAATGGCCTCAAGTTGTGCCAGGAGAGATCTAGATTGGATGTTAGGAAAATTTCTTCTGCTGAAGGGTTGTGAAACACTGGAACAGGCTTCCCAGAGAAGTGATAGAGTCACCATCCCTGGAGGTATTTAAAAGCCACTTAGATGTGGCACTTGGGGACATGGTTTAGTGGTGGACTTGGCAGTGCTGGGTTAGACTCAGTGATCTTAGAGGTCTTTTCCAATCTAAGTGTTTATGTGATAATCACGGCAGGCTGCCACCATCTCATTCACCATTCAGATGACAATATCCAGGACCTACATTTTTCAAGCTCTTGTATAAAGGAGAAGTTAGGTTATTTCTGGCCGTAAACACCATGGCTGTATCTGCTTGGTAGCAGTTATAGATAACCAGCTTGATATTCCATTATCTAGCTCCCTTTCTTACAAAGCATCTTCCTAGACTTCTTCAGAGGGTCACCCGAGCACTACTTTATTTTTTCTGTTACACAGGAAAGCAAATAGACACAGTGCTGTATTTAGAATGGATTGGTGTTTTTTTTTCTTTGAACCAGCAGATCTGAGAATGATGCAGTTTGTTATGTGCATATGTCAGATTTTGGAAGGAGGAGGGTAATAAATGTTAAGTTTCTCGATTTTTAACCTTAGTCCTATAGACTCAAACCCCTCAGTCATGTCTTCGTCTCCTTTTGGCACCAACCATAAGTTTCTAGGCAGGAATTATTTTGGAAGTGTAAAAACTCTGTCAAGTGAACAAATCTATGCATAGCAACTGCAATTCCTTGCCTACTGAAAACCCAGGAAAGCTTTTCCCACTTTCAGAAAGCTACACAGTTAATATACCACACTTGTTCACTGCTACAGATCAATAGAGGGGCTTATGTATTGTCCTTGTGATGTTTCTGAAATATCCTTTGATAGCTAGTCACTCTCTACAAATGATATCATAAAAACCCAAGAAAATAATAAAAAATAGTCATATTTCTGATACTTTCTGTCTTTACACTTACGCAATAAAAATTACCTGACATTTGTCTGGTCATTAAAGTCCTTTACTGGACTAAAATGATTCTGTGTTAACATTCACAATTCTGAACTATAAAACTCCCTTTACTAGGAAAAAAGTAATCTTTCTCTTTTTTAAAAAATGAGTGAAAAATATTTCTGTTATGCTTGCAGTTATTAATATAAAATTATCATCAATGACATTTATGTGTCATTTAGCCAGCTGCTGTACAGACACATAATAGGAGACATGCCTGCCCATGTTCATTAGATAACCAAGATTACTTGGTAAATATAATTCTCCTGAAGACCATGCAAACAGTTCATGTTTCCACATTGTGCTTCCCTATTTTACCATTCTCCTTTTTCAGGTTTCATTGGTTTATATTAGCACCTTTCTGGGCTAATGTGACTGTCCTCATATTCTCCCAGCTTTCTCCACCATTGACTATCATGATGAACTGAGTTGCTGCTTCAAAGCAAATCCCAGTCTGATAAGAAGCCATAGCATGTTAAGCAGGTTTTGTGCCTCTCTCACAGATTGCTTGATTCAGCTGATACAGCCTTAAACTATGATTGCTCCATTTCCCTGTCATGGTCATTTGGTTTTAATGTCTCTCTGTGCTCGGTCTGCATAGTCAGAATGCAGTGATAATAACAACAGACAGAATCTCTCTTAATATCAAACTCAAACTTCCTTGAGAAGGTACCAAGATGTGTAGCAAATTAGACTTCATCTAGTGGACTGTTATATCTCTTGCACAGAAGTGTGTTGCTGGAAATGCACCGAGTCAGAGTTTTCCAGCTGAGATAATCTTTCAGTACAGCAAGAGATGCCACACAACCTTTATGCAATCTCATTGTGCTGCTTCAAAAACATCCTTTGACAGATCTAGATATGTGAACCAGACTAAGTTCTTGCTAAAACACTCCAGCCCTGAGGGGGTCCCAGGTAAGTTTCAGCTGCAAGCTGCAAGCCTCTACAAGTAATTGACCTGTGTGGAGAGCCAGCTGGATCACCTGCAGGTGTTAGTGGTGGTCGTACACACTTGCCCAAAGGGAACTAGATTGAAGTTACTCAGGATTCATCAGATAGCAAAAATTATCCCTCTTTATTGACCCCATGTTTTGAGCCATGTGTGTCCAGTGAGGAATGGCTCTGGATGCCAGCTCAAGCTCATTGAATAGGGGCAAAGTCACCAGTGGTTTCCTCCTGGCATTGGACGATGAGTGCAGACAGAAATCCTTTGTCATTCTGCCCTCAGCACTTGCACTTTTGAGCTCAGCCCGACTCTTAACACAGCAGCCTGACCCTGAGCACAGCATCACAGACCACAGCCCTTACTTGCCAGCTGTCTGCATCCAGGTCTGTGATGAGCACCATATCCTCACCTCTCAATGAATCCTGGTCAGAGGAGGTGTTTCAGGTAGTCTTGGCCAGTTAAAACCAGTCCAGATTAATACTCTTGGACCTGGACATGGCCGTGGAGTTGGCTGAGGGCATGAGTCACTGATGTAACAGCTTTGTCCCTGAATGCTTTCAAGGACATAGGGATGTGTCCCCAGACCAGAAACAGCAATTCAAGATGTTGGCAATGAAGTAAAACACCATTCCTCAGACTCTGTCTTTTAGTGCATGTCTGATGTGTAAGAGTCTTTACTCTTCAATGTCTGCTTACATGACTGCAGATAGTATCAAGGCCACTCAGAGGGTGGAGTTGCTGGAGGCACTTTCTGGGAAGAGAACCATGTCTTGCCTTATCCCCTCTGAAGTTTAAAGGCAGCTGCAGCCAGCCCTCCAGCTAAAAGGCAGTGGAGATCTCCTGTGACAGGAAATTCAGAGCAAGAAAAATAATGCCTTCTGGGAAGATTGATTGGGTATTGACTATGGAATGCCAGACCAAGAATATTAGAATCACAGGATATTCAGAGTTGGAGGAGACCCATCAGGACCATTGAGTCCAACTCCTGGCCCTGCACAGGACACCCCAAGAATCTCACTGTATGTCTGAAAGCATTGTCCAAATACTTCTTGAACTCAGTCAGGCTTGGTGCAGACCTCCTGCTTCTGCCTGAAAGTTGGACCTGTGCTTGAAGATCTTCCCCAAGCATTCATCTGCCAGGACACCTGCTTTTGCTCTCTGAGAAATCAACTAAGTTAGTTGCAATAGGCATGAAAATGTGGACACTGTAGTCAACTGCATTCTTATTTTAGGCAGCTTTGGCTGTGATGAAGACTAAGTTTTTAAATACAGTTCAAAGAAGCACTGTGACCCAGACTGAGCATCTGGAAGATCTGGCTGGGGTCAGAGGAGCACAGGTGTGTAAGTTTGTAGGTGTACCTGCCCTGAGAGCAGAAGAAGCAGTCAGTGTGGACCTGTTTAGGACTAGGAAGATGAGAGCCAGATCCCCAGCTGGCCACAGTCAGTAGTTTCACTTGATCCCTCTGCATGAGAAGTGTCTCAGTACTGTCGAACCAGGGTCCTTCACAAGCAGCACACTGTGATGGGGCCTCCCCTTAAACAATGTGCTGTGCTGCTCCGGTGGTCAGTCCCAGCATACACACTGCAGGCACCTGCATCCCTCAGCCCTCGGTGCGGCGCTTTAGTGAGACTGTGACACAGGACTGTGTCAGTCCTGTGTCAGCATTCTACCTCTTCGGTGGTTTCATTCGCATCTCTCACTCAGTCACCAGACACAACCATGTGTGAGGAATGATGGTCTTCAGGTCAAGGCATGGAGTGGGAACTTTAGAGATGAAAGTGCAGTTGTAGGCTCTACTCCAGATTCCCTCTGACACTTTGGGCAGGTCCTTCACAACAGTGTTTGCTGCTTGCTCTCATGTGTGAATACCAAGAGCCAGACCACCCACTCTGCAGAGCTGCACGACTCCCTGCAGTCAGCACAAAGGTATAATAGCATCTTTAGTGAGCAGTCTGAGGAAACTTTAAATTCTTGCCATGGATAGTGATCAGTGCTCTGATTAACCTCTCTCATAGCTACCTATATCCCAGACTTTGTAAGAAACAGGTTCCAACACATGCTCTGAATTTCAGTTTGGGATGCCTACATGCCCGTGATAGGAAGCTCTGCTTAGTATTCCAGCTTTGTCCACCTCAAAACTGAAATATTCTGTGTAAGAATTGAGTAGATTGAAAATTGGAGGAAACCAGTGCCTGGATACTTTACTTGTTGGCAAAGCTAGAGTGATTCTTTCCAGAGATGCCCAGAACAGCAGTTCTTGACGTTGGTGGAAGGGAGGAGAAGGTCTTCTCCAGGAGCCCCAGTGTGTATCTCAGGACAAGTCAGATGGTGAAAAGCTTCTGGTGGTTGTCTTTGTGCTCTTCGCTCTCCTGTGTCTTCTTCCCTACACACATAAATCCATGAAATTATTTTCTCTTCAGGAGCTGTATGAAGACAGCACTTGTCTGGAGCCAGCAATGCTCTCTGGTGACTCGTCCCTTCCTTTCCCATCATATCCAAATGATCAATACATTCCTCAAAGGTTAAAGCTGAGGCTGAAGTACAGGCAGACATACATGGGACTGGAAGCAGGAGCATGGGCTCCTGTGTGCACAGCAAGATCCATGGTAGCAATGAGGACCCCAGCACACACCAACCTGTCAACATCCCCATATCTCCCACGGTGACACCAACACATCCACGGTGACACCTCCACATGAAGGATCCATGCTCAAGTTGATTTCTCATGGACAACAGAGCTCTGTCTCCCCCAGAGCCATGGCTCCATCTTACAGCTCTGCAACAGAGGTCCACGAGCCCTGGAAGTCACCAGTTCCCCAGTGTGTCACAGACAGCCTTGTCTCAGCAGAGCCCTGAAGTCCAGGCTGCTTCACTGCCTGCAAGGCAAGCTGGCAGCACCTCACAGACAGAGCTGATGGATGTGTGCCCACACGTCATTGAAATCAGTGTTATTTGCAGAATGTTCTGGCTCCTGCAGATTGATGTGCAAGCCTGAAAACTCCTGTCACTCTGGAGCTTGCATCCTGCCCTGCCTCTGCCCTCAGCCCTGCTTTCTGGGATCAGGACAGCCCCTGTACTGTTCCCTGTGCCTTCACTGCCACAGCAGGCACCACTTCTTTGGTGTTTTCCACAGACCGTGATTCCACCTGAGTGGCCATCAATGCTGTCATGCATGTGGGAGGCATGTGGGACATGTTTTCTGTTGAGCACTGACGGGAGGTGGTGACCTTTGTGTTTGTGCTGGTGGGGATACATAGTGAGCGTCAGCGCTGCGTTATTGAAGAGCTTTCACTGCAGGAGGAATTAATAATGTCTGCTGCTTTCCTTCACACTTGTGCGGGACTCGGTCAACGCCAGTGCCGTGATTGATGGCGTGAGCAAAGCGTTGGTGGCGCCGTCTCGAAGGCAGGTGCCTATTAATGAACGGAGAAGACAAGGATGAAGGTGTCTTGCAGGACTTACAACTCCCCTATCAGCACTGGGAAGTCAGAGTGAGTGGCTTGTTCAGGGGGATGTATTTGCTGACAAAAGTCTGTGCAAACAAGGACCTTTCGAGAACGCACAGGGAACAGCTGCGCTGTATCTGGGAAAGGTAAATGCCATTTGCAGAGCAAACTCACTCTAATTCAGGCAAATACTGTTACAAGCAATGTAGCTGAAAAGAAAACACGTTTACTGGGGTGTTAACATGGCTTGTATCAAGTGCAAGGAAATGGGGAAAATGCCTGTGTTTGTAAGATTGCTGCCTGAAGCAAATAATTCCTCCTAAGGAAAACCCTTTTGCAAAAGCATCTTGCCTTGACTGAACATTCTCAATACCTGGGATGAAAAGGTGTTTAGCATGTGGCAGGATTCAGCCTGAAGAGGCCCCCATCCAAGCACCAGCTCAGTGGATATTTGCAAACATATTATTGATTCAGATTTTGGGTGCAGGTTTGAGCTGCAGAGGTGGGGCACGCTGAGCACTTCCCAAAAATCAGCATTTTTCAGGGGGCTGACACTGAGCATCACCAAGCTGAGCACCTCAAACCACTGTTCCATCAAAATTTTATCCCATGTTTCTCCCTTCCCACCTCCAGAATCACTGCCACCATCCTCAGCACCTCAGCAGGAAAAGCTGCACATGCCTTCAGGAAAGCAGGAAAAGCTGCAAAATTTGGGGACAGAGCCCCACCTCGTGGAAATTACTTCAGGCCCTGTCTACCAGATGCTTTTGTGAGTTGGCTTGGGAGCCCCAACATGACCTCATGCTTCACATCCTGCCTGCTGCTGCATTAATTAGTCTAATAAGAGGTTTGATCTCAGTGTCAGTCACAGTCACACAGCACAGGCGTGGGGGTGGTGCCTGGGTCTTCCTCTCCCACAGCTCAAGATATTCTGTGCAGCCCATGTGGATGGCAATCATATTTGTGCTACTATTGAAAAGAAAAAAAAGGTTTAATTCATTACAGCAGGTTTCTGATTTAGAGACATTAGGAGAGCTGGTTGAAGGCCAGGCCAAGCATCTTCCATTGAAGCAAAGAAATAAAATGGCCTGTAAGTGGTGAAACTAGGCAGAAATGGGAAGGTACCAGGCAGAGCAGCTCCGAGGACCACGGGGTTGCCCACAGCCAGGTCAGCTGCCAGGAGAGCACTGTCTGGGGGAGCTGCTCAGCAAGCAAGAAGGGTATGGCGCATGAGAAGCTGCAAGTCAGCAGCTCTTTGAACCCTGGGTACCCCCCTGTATTTGCTGGGTTTCAGTATTTAGAAATGGCCCTCTCCTCATTTTACCACCTGCACTAAGGGAAAGTGGTCTCTATCCACTTTATTCATACATAAAGTGTGATAGTAGCAATAGTTCATTTTCTTCCACGTCCTGGAAGCCCCCCCAGAAAGTCCTGTGGCACCGAACCAAAGGTTCAAACTATGCTTTGAAATCATTATCCAGTGGCACCCACAGGAAACACAACCAGTCAGGAATTCCTGCACCCGTGTGAAGAGGTGCAGGACTGAAGCTGTTCCATCAGATTAATTTGATTTCTGTTGACAGTTTTTTGTTCCTGTCAGGAAAACAAAGTGAACTTGTCCCCTTCCAAAGCTTCTAATTTGGGAAATGAAGTCTAGCTCTACCAGACATGTCAAAAGAATGATATTTCTGCTCTTTCTTTTTTTATTTCTTCCCAAAACCTGTTATTCTCTCTCAAAAAAAATTATATTTATCTTCCTGTTGCAGCCAACATGTAACTCTGTGTGTGTGATTAGGGATCCTGGAGGGATTATTTGTCTAGGATCAGCATGGTAAAAAGTCTCCTTTCCATTTGATTGACACACAAAAACTCCTAGAAACATCAGTGATGTTCTTTGATCCATTTGCCATAATTAGTGATGATCACATCTCTCACTGCTTGGCTGATTTACTTTCCTGAATTAATATTTTTCTATCCTACATTTCAGTGGCCAAATTCCTGTAAACCACAGAGGTGACTTGAAAAGCCCATGACTTGGCACACCTGGACACAGAGCTCCACAGTACACAAAAAATCAGAGCCACTGGTATGCCTGATGTTGTTCCCAATTCTCCAGGCTGGGAGTTCCCAATATTTTGCTCAGGAATCTTTATTAGCTGGTAAGACGTGAGAGTTGGTTAGACAGCCAAGTTCCCCCCCAGCTCCAGACACTGGTGTGAGGTGGGAGGTGCTCAGCCAAAGCAATTCCCTTCTGCCAGAGCAGAGAAGCAGCAGCAAAACTCTGGGCTGTGCCCAAATGCCCTAATGATAAGCAGATCAGGGTGTAAGCCTGACTGTTTCTAAACCTATTGCAGTAAAAATGCAGGCACTGAGCAGTGTCAGTATGCCTGGGACTAACGAGACTCCTGGGTACAGGGTTTGGGGAGGATTGCAGGGTTTTGGTTTTAGATGTTTTATAGAGCGGCTGAACAAATAGCATTAGTCAGCTCAGCGCTAATTAATGATTAAGCTGGATAGCACCAAGCTGCTTTCAATTGAATTTTAGAGGGGAAAAAACAAGCTGGAATCTTCATTTCCATGACACACAGGTGTAAAGAGGAGTGACAGGGGCTGGCAGTCTCGACCCGCAGTGCTGGGGAGCACAAGTCCCTCAGGACACAGGACTGCAGGGTGGGACGCTCTGGCAGGCACATCCCCAGCCCAGGAATGGTGACAGATGGTGATGAAGTCAAGGTGTTGGTGGAGAGCAGCTCCCCAAGGTGCTGGCACCCTGCTTGGGGCAGGCCTCCCTGTGCCCAGCAGAGCTTACAGTAACATCTTCTCCCTTTAGGGTTTGCCCCTTCGCAGCTGCCAGCTGTGCAGGCAGAAGTTTGGGTGCTCTCCCCATGCCCAGCATGGGCCACAGGAGTTTTCCCCGCTCAGGATGCCCATGATACACCCTGCGCTCTGAACATCCCGGCACCATCCGTGGGCTGCATTTGAGGTAAGCCTTCCTTTGAAGCCTCCCCGCCTGCCTTGGCTGCTGCCTGCCGTGGGAAGGAAGGTGGCCCTTTGGGTGGCTCTTTGGGGTGAGGTTTGTACGCTTGGTGCCTGGTGCATGGGTGACATCTACCGGCTGTGTCTTCAGCTTCGTTTTATGCTTTTATGACTCTGAAAAAACCCGTGCCAAGAAAGTAGCACTCGAGGCTGCATGCTGTTGTAATTGCTCGTTTGACTGTGCCAGGGTCAAAGCCAAACCATTGTTTTTATAACTGTGTGAAGGCTGTGTGTCCCATGCCACGGACCTGCTCTGAGGTTTGACAAAAGGCTGAGAATCGGTTTCAAATGAAACAGAGCAAAGCTGAAGGAAATCTTTAACCACAAATGGAGATTACTCCCCTGCAATTAAGATGAGATTTTGGATTTGTTTCATTAATTGAAAATTCACAGCCAGTCCAGAGCAAAACTAAAAGTATGAAGTAAATTCAGTAAAGTTTTCTTTACAGAAAATTGCTACCATTTGTCCTAGGATTTATTTGAGAATGGCAAACTAATGGTCATTTCTCTAATATTTTTTACCTTTTGAAGAATAGAAGGTAAAATTAACAAAAAGCACCTGCCTAGCTGTGGCCAAAAACCAGAATAATAACTAATGCAACACATATTTTGAAAAATCAAGTACTTGTGACCTTTTTAGAAGAAATAGTTCCAGGCTGGTGGCTTTTGTTGTATTGTTATTGGATGAAATATTGTCGTTTATCTTCAGTGTTGGATCCATGCTCAACAAAGTGCCCTGGCTGGATACAACTCACCAAGTGCCTGGCTGTGGGCACAGACCAGCCAAAAACCTGTAGCTGGAGCAGTATTCCTCCATGTCCTGATTCTTGCACGAGGCTGAACATTGCAAATTCTTATCAGTGCAGCCATAAAAAAGAGCTTGTAAATACACTACCCAAAGGGTCAAATTCAAAGTGGAATAGAAAGTAAACAACACTCATACTTTCAAATACTGTGGGTTTTAAGCTTTTTATTATTTTGGCACCTGGCATATAATTTGCAAGTGTTTAGGTGAGGTGAGGCAGTGGTAGAGACTGTACAAGCAGTACTTTGGCATTCCCACAGTATAATAGCAGTAGCAGCCACTGCAATATCTGCAGTGCCATGAATGTTAATCTGGCTTGTCCTCTTTTCTCATGTGATCTCTTCACACCGATAGTCAGTTCCTAAAGCACAGGACCGGGACAGGAGCACCAGCAAGAACAATGTGCCCAGTTGTTATTCAGGCTAATTGAGAGCAGCCCTACAGAGAGGTCTTGCATGTTCTTGAGGATGAAAGGTTGGACATGAGCCAACAGGGTGTGCTTGCAGCCCAGAAGACAAACCACATCCTGGGCTGCATCCAAAGCAGGGCGGCCAGCAGGGCCAGGAGGGGATTCTGCCCCTCCACTCTGCCCTCCTGAGAGCCCACCTGGGGTCTTGTGTCCAGCTCTGGGGTCCTCAGCACAGGAAAGACATGGACCTGTTGGAGTGAGTCCAGAGGAGGGGCACAAGGATGATCAGAGAGCTGGAGCACCTCCCCTGTGAAGACAAGTTGAGAGAGCTGAGGCTGTTCAGCCTGCAGAAAAGGAGGATCTGGGCAGACCTTATAGAAGTTTCCAGTACCTGAAGGGCATTTAGGAGTAGGAGAAACTTTTATATGGGCAGATAATGACAGGACAAGGGGCAATGATTTTAAACTGAGAGAGGGCAGGTTTAGATTAGATATTAGGAAGAAATTCTTTACTGTGAGGGTGGTGAGGTGCTGGAACAGTTTGCTCACAGAAGATGTGTATACCCCAACCCTGCAGGTGTTCAAGGCCAGGTTTGATGGAGCTCTGAGCAATGTGGTCTAGTGAATGGCATCCCTGCCCATGGCAGAAATGTTGGAGCTAGATGACATTTAAGGTCCCTTCCAACCTCAACTATTCTATGATTCTCATTCTATGATGGGAAACTGGCTCAGGCCAGGAGAAGGCAGCTTCAAGATTAGCCTTAAGCATAAAAATCTCTTTTTCACTATTACCCATTCCCAGAAGACAAGTTCTGAATTACTGCAAATTTCTTAGCATCCATTCCAGGGGCTGTGAGTTTCCATTCAACACAGCTGAGCACCTGGTCCAGTCTCCAAGGCCACCAGCTCTTCCCCTACCATGTCCCAATCCTCCTATGCACTGAGTGAACACCTCCATGTACCATCCTGGGGTTCTGCTCTCTGCCTTCACCACTGAGGAAATTCTGACCATGACCAGTTCCTGAAAAATCTGCTGCCACCTCAAAGCCTGCCCTTACATATGTGCTGTGCTGGATCCCATTTTCTAAAAGCTGCTTGATTATTTCTCCAAGGGCATTGAATGACATGCTTTTCAGATATCCACAGAGATTAAATACTGGGTTTTTTCTATGAAGAAAGGTGTCAGGTTAATTTGCTGTGACCTCTCTTTTCCTAGATCATTTCCTTTTTCTTTTATAATTTTTTTATTATTTCCACTTCCTTGGCTTTTGTTATTCAGCCCCTCATGGACATGCAAACTATTGGGCCCATAAGTTTTTCCTGTGTCCCATACTCCTTCTGAGAAACATCATCTCAGGCCTTCTTTATTGTGTATCTTCTGCAGATAAATAGATATCACCTGCTGCTATTAAGACTGGTTAAATTGCTTTTATTACTTTTTTATTTATTTTCCAATCTAAGTCTTTCCAGATTAGCTCCGTTTGATCACTAGGAAAACTTCTCCATGCTCCAATTCCAGGTGTTAGTTCTTCCATTAATCACTGTTTCCCCAGCAGTCAGCTCTAAAGATTGGAACACTATAAGCAAGCACAGTATATTTCATATGTGATGCAAATGAGTAATGTTATGCTTCATTTTCTGAATTATAATAGAAACTCCTTCTGGAGATGCAAGAATGGAAATCATGCAGAAAATTATTTGTTCAGGTTGTCAACCGTGTGAAAGAAGAGTGTTTAGCAGCTTTAATGTCTTATTCAAATACTAGACTGGATTAAATTTAAAGCAGTTCATTTTGTGCTGCTCTTTTGGATAAGATCTATAAGGAAAGCTCCTGCATGTTAACGTCCTGCATTTTATTTTTTTAAGAACATGATTTAGCTCAGATGTCCTTTGGCAAAATTCTCTGTTTTCCTATTAGATGTTCTGCTCACCTACCCCCAGCTGACATCTTCCAACCCTTTAATGGTATCTTACAATTATTGCTTTTGAAGTCTTTTGGAATTTACAGCTGTATAAATGTCAGTGCTATTCTGTAAAAATATCAGTTATGTGAAAATGTTGGAAACCTGCCCAGCTATGATACTGCCAGGAATTTGGATATAAGTGCAACGTGACTGTTTTGGGTGCAGAAGAGACTAGGGCAAGGGTTTTTTTGATTGATAGTTCCTAATAATCATGCTCTGAGTGCCGGAATAGAGTTTACTGTGGTTTAGATTTATCCATTCCTGCAAGGAAGAAATCGCTGTGGCGGCCTCCCGATGAACCGCATTGTTTGAGATGCCACCAGGTGGTGCCAGCAAATCGGGGAAACACGGGCAGGACGGACCCACGGAAACCCACCTGCATTGAGGATGGGACGGCTCCCGGGACCTCTTCTCGCTGTTTCTACTCGTGGACTTCAGACCCAATCAGTTCCAGATGCTTTTAAAATATCTTTCATGTTTTTGCGCAGCACTTCAGTAGCCTATTTTAAAATGCCGCTCAGGATGCTGTGGGGTAGTTGGCATTCCCTCAAATATGTCCTTTTTGTAAAAAGACAAGCACTTCTGTTGTTTTTCCTAGTTCCTAACAACTGTTTAAAATCAAATGACGTGGAAAATCTAGTGATCTCTATGTCTTAATCCTTCATGCCTCATTTCTTTTGGATTAATATTTGACTGTGACTATTTTTGTTGCTTAGTCATTGTAAAAATCAAACCAAATTCCAGTGTTTCTTTTAAGAAGGCAGTTATTCTAAGTTCTGCATTATCATGACAAAAGGAAATGAAGGAAAATGTTGGGATCCTCCTGACAAAGTGTACCAGACTCTATCTTCTGAGTCAATCACATCCTCTTAAACTGTTACCAGGATATTTCCCATCTTTGAGTCTAGATGTAAAATTAAGACCTGCTCAAACTTAAATATCAAAACTGATATGGACTTTAGTGAGGAAGCCTAGAGGTGCACAGAGAGTGGAGCTGTAGTGTTGCTCCTATGGGTTGGTAACAGGGCCAGGGAAAAACCCTCTAGCCCCATCATTTCACACAAGCTGGGAAAAAGGATGGGGTGCGTGGACTCTTTCTCAGCCTTTGCTCATGCAGGCGGAAGTAAAACGAACATTGTAGTGGATTAAGAGAAGGGATTATCCCCCCTAATCAGCCCTCATTATACCACATTTACATACTGCATCCAGTTTTGTATTTCCCAATAGGGAAAAGATAATGATGGGGATGATGGGGAGAACTCAGCAGAGGTCTTCAAGACATATTCCTGGACGTGAGTAGGATGAATTACCTTTAAAATGCTTTTCTCTCTCCTCTGATTACAGAGGGAGCCTAAATACCTAAAGTTAGGCAACACGAATCTCCTATGAAGTGAATTTCTGAAAGTTGTAGAGGGATCTGGACCAGCAGGACCAAAAGCCTGAGTTTCTTGAGTGCTTAGCAGCTACTCCAGCAACTGACTTGGAATTGGTTTGCCAGGCGTTTTTCATTGGTTTCCACCTGTGCAAATGTTAGCCTTTAGCCAAGATTTCATCACAGGTTACTCAATGCATATAAAACCTCTGCATTTACACCACCATCTTTCAGGTGATCCAATCATCATTTCAACAGTGATTTTTGCATTGATCCTAGAAGAATGCGTTCACATCCTCAGCTGGGTCAGCTTTTATGGGAAACAGACTCCATGACCAGAAGTATCCTACAGACTTTTGTGTAGCCCTGAGAGAGGAACAGGTGTGATCAGCAATTCCTGCTCTGTGTTCTGCATTTGAGAGTCTTGCCAATTGACGCTGTGATGCTGAGGTAGCCATGGAAGTCAGTATCTCCTGCTTCCAGTGTTCAGCCCCCTAATCCAGTCTTGTTTTCAAAGGTGGAAGCTGAGGATGCTTGGCAGTGAGGGAAATTAGGCCTTTTGTGCAAGTCTGTAAATATGGCTATAGATGCCAAGATAAAGTAAAGAAGAAATCAGGTACAGCTGTCTCTACATAGCTGCTGCCTTACAGACTCCTGAAACTGTTATTACACACAGCTCTTGTTGGCCACAATCTAAATGGTAACAGTTGTAGCAGAAAAAAACAGCCTAGTGTCTTCCTCACTGCATCTACAAGCCATGGGAAGGGAGAATAGAGATTTTAAATGTTATTTTTATCTCACAAACTCAAAATATGTGGTGAGACTCTACCTTTCCTTAAAGAAGCCAGAATTATTGGAAGGTCAAGTCGTTAGAAAGCTGTTTGCATTATTTAGTCCTCTTAAGCTGATTTTAAAACAATATGAAGAAATTACACTTTTTTCTTTTATTCTGCTTAGTTTGCTATCACTGCAAGAGCTCTGTGCCAACAGAGCATACAGTCTCAGTGCATGCAGTCTCCTTCTGTAACAGTGACATTTAGGCACAGCTATTTAAGAACTCGGTGTACAGGACTCTGCTACAGGTTGTATTTGATAACAGAAGAGGTGCCGGGGAGTCTGTGACCTTTAGTGCAATAAAGCAGTGGGATAACAAGGATCAAAACTTAAATCCTGAGGACCCACAACAAGCATGACTGGTGTTGAGCCCTTGGAGGAAAGGCATCTCTGGAGCTGTCTGTCATAGCTTGCTTGATATGTCACATTAGCATCTTTTCCACACTGACCCCACTGAAATGTCACAGCCCATTTATTTCATCCCAAGCATCCAGTGCCAATGCTCATGGCACAAGGTTGCATTAGCTCTGAAAGATTTCCTGTGCATTGGCCTGAAGACAGAAGACAAATAGGGGTGCTCTGTGCTCCGGCTTGGTCAGTCAGATTGACCTTTCAGAGCAGCCTTACTTGGATTTATACCAGGTTTTCAGCACCATCTGTGAGGGAAGTTTTGCGCTTGTGCTGCAGAGAGGCAGGCTCTCCTCCCAGCGGGGTGACAGCCATGTGTGTGGGAAGAAACCTCGACTAGTCCCTGCAGGAGGAATAATAAAACTGTAGAATCATTTAGGTTGGAAAAGACCTCTCAGTTCATCAAGTCCAGCCATTAACCCAGCACTACCAGGTCCACCACTAAACCATGTCCCTTACTGCCACATCGACACATCTTTTAAATACCTCCAGGGCTGGCTACTCCACCACTTCCCTGGGCTGCCTGTTTCAATGCCTGACCACCCATTCAGGAGAGAAATCTATCCTAAGGAAAAGAAGCTCCTTTCCGTAGGGACAAGGAGACCAAGGATGCTTGTAGCTGTGGAGGGAGCTTAGGGAAATACTGTCACCTTCTTCACAGAGTGTAGGACTTTCTTAGATCTTGCCTCTAGCACCAACATGTTTTTGCATGCTCACACGTGTCAGTGTTTATCTGAAACAGAGCTTCCCAGTGCGCTCACCTCCAGAGGCAACGAGAGAAGAGACATGTCCCAGCAGACAGATACATGTCTGAACACACTCCTCACTTGTGGTCAATGCTACTGCATAAACATGGCGTAAGAACTTACACAGAATAGAGTAAAACTTTTCCAACTTCTACATTAATGCCATTTTGTGGAGAAAAAAAAATAGTAATTTTATAGAGAAAGCTTTAGAAGCAATTAATACATACATAAACCAATAGCCAAATTATCCTTTAAACCTTGGTCTACAGTTTTCAATACAGGGCAATAAAACTGGGGAAATAGGAGCTCAGTGTCCTTCAGCAGAAACCAAACAAAACCTTCCTTAGTTATTTTAGAAACCTGAATAGCACTGCATAAATATATTTTCCTCCTTCAAAAGGCAGGTCACAGCAGCCTTAATTATCAGAGGGCCAGAATGGAAACAACATAAAAATAAATCCTTTGAAAGTTTGCTCTCATTACCACATTTGGCATATTTAAGCATAAACACCATCTGTGTTTATCAAGAAACACAGCAATAGCTGCCGTCTGATCTCACAGTGACACCAGTGTTTATGGAGAGTTACAGTAAGGGGCACATGCAAGGCTTCCACAGAAACTGAGCTCCCCTGAAATTATTTGCTCAGTCGCCAGCTGCTCATGTAGATGGAGGCACTTTTGCCAAGAGAAGGATCATCACAGAAGAAAAACAGCCTCAAGCCTGTCATGGAAGCTTCTTCTGGCAACGCCAAGGAGGAAAATAGCAGCAAAAGTTACTTGCAGCAAAGGATCAAGCCATAAAACACACTTTGTGCTTTTAATGTTGTAACTGTCATGGTGGGAGGAGGAACATCTGCAGCTCTGGGGTCACCTTGCTGCTCCGCACCTCCATTGGCAGGATGGGGATTTGCTGTCCCTCTGCCTTTGCAGCAGGCTGGGAATGCTGGAGGGGACTGCATGCGAGGGCTGGCTGGGCTCTGCCCTCGCCCTGGCAGACCATCTCCCAGGCAGGGGGAGTGTGCTTTGTGACCTGACTGGGCACTGCGTCCTTGCAGCAGTCCCTCTCACCCAGCTCTGGTGCTACAAGAGATCCAGGGGGGATTTGGAGGCAAACAGGAGATGATGGTGCCAGTGGGAACAATTTCTCTGCAGATACTGTGGTAGCCACCTGTGCCCATGGGTCTGGACTCTGGATTACATTTGTTTGGGCCCACCTTGGTCCTACAGCATCCTTCTGTGCAGAAACAAAAGCGGAATGAAAAGACAAGGACAGGAGCAAAAGCAGGACATGCCCTGCCTAAAGCCAGGATGGAACACTGCCAAGGGGCAATGATAACTTCATCACAACCTAGACGCCATTGTCTGGCTCAGCACAGGCATTTGGAACAGCATTTGATCTCCATTGCTCCAGCATCATTTGCCCAAAACCATTTAAGAAGACTGATAGTAATATTCTGAACATAATTTGGCTCTTCCTTCTTGTAGAGGCGGCATTGAGTGGCCTGACTGTAACAGAGATACATTGAACGATGCAAAGACAATCCAAATAAAATTAAAACAAATTAAAAATCCAGACTATTGATGTTAATTTCTTCAATAACAGCCTGATGGTTTTATGAGAAGCAGAAGTGTGGAAGTTAGCAAAATCTGTCAACAGCAGTTTCACAGCCTAAACTCTCTCACCAATATGCCCATAGTATTTAATTTGAATTTTCCTTTTCTTAATTTTCTCTCATTTACCGTAATTATGTTGTCAGTGTGCTTGCCTAAGTAATTTTTTTCTATCTACAGTGTTTATTCTCCTCATATATTTACAGACGACTTTCACATCTGCCCACGCACTGTGTTATACGTCAGAAAAACCCCGTTCTGCTTTATGATTTTATCTTAGAAGTTGATCACTCCAGTCTTCTCCTGAAATTGTGACTTTGCTGCGGATTCTGCCATCCCACCAAGACAGTGGTCTTGGCACCCAGTGCACTCCCAGAAGCTGTGAAGACAGCAAGGGTGACCTACATGTTAAGGGCCCTGGCCCACAGCCAGAGAAGCAATTTTCAACCTGTGCTTAACTTTAAGCACACAAGAAATCCTACTTGCTTTGCTGAGATTACACAAGCCCTTAAAATAAAAGTTTGCTCAGCTGCTGTGCTGGAGTTGGACCAGAGGGCTCTGTTCGACATCAAGCCCATTAAAAAAGGTCTTTTCACCCATTTTTCCATGGCAAAATGCATGTGTGTGAATAGAGTTCAGGATGTGTTTTCTTGCAAGTGTTAGATTTGCTGCCCGCTGTCACTTCAGTGTCTCTGGATGTGCTCTCATACCTGTGCTTCTCCTCCCTATAAACATTTGGGGCTTGTGTATCTTTCCTGAAAAACTTCACGTTCCTCCGAGCCAAGGCACGTTCTTGTTATTTTCTGTCTGGCTTAAAAAGAGCACTTGGGCAAGCGGAGGGATGAAGAGAGTTTTGGTGATGTGTTTGCCTTGCGAAAATATGACTTATGGTGGGAATGTAGGCGGAGTGGTTTCCTGGTGGATTTCTGCTGAGTCACTGGATTATTTTGTGCCAGCTCCAATATTTTTTATCAATGGCTGTGATAGTCCTAATGTACCTGTCCCACAGAACTCTCCTGGCATCTGTGAAGACATTGGTCCTTTTCTCCCACTTCCCCATGCAGACATTCCCAGGGTCTCTTTTACTCCTGTACGTAGCCATTTCTTTTTGTGAAAATCATGGGATGCATTGGCTTATGTTAGTCACAGTTTGATAGTGCAGGAATTAGGAGGAACACCAAACACACATGCTTTTCTGACAAAACCATGGTACAGCAAGAGCTCCACTTCTGTAGCAAGCCTGGCAAAAAGAAGACTTGCTTGAGGAAACAAGGAGTTATCCCAGATGAGTTATGGAGAGCTGTACCGTGCCAATCACATTCTCATTCCTTTTAAGCGAACAACTGACAAAATCAGGGAGATCTGCAATGCTGAGTGCCTTTAAAGTCTGATCTGCTTTACTGAGATGCCCAAGTATGGGCCTCAGTCTGTAATGCCAGTCCCACAGCTCTGTGGCTGAGGCTCTCCAGGTCTGGCTGCACTGGTGAGGCAGACAGATGTTGGTGACTGCTTCAAACAGAACAAGCTTGAAGATGTGACATCTGTGTTGTGAGGGGGAAAAATGCCAGTGTGTTTGAACTCCAGGAGACCACGTGAGCAGTTGCAACACGCACCAGAGGCTTCATCTGTGATAGTCAGACAGTGAAATGGCCACAAGCACAGCTCAGAGAGCTGGAAGATGTGTGGGGTAAGAGTGAAGGGCATCCAGCAGCCCTATCATGAGAAATGGCATGTGCCAATGGAGCTGCCATCCTGCCCCAGCCACAGAGGGCATGAGCAGCCATAGCTCTACTCAGTGAGGACAGCTAGGCCTGGCACTGCCAGCACTGGTGGAGCAATTTACTGGGAACCTTGGAAAATCTGTACACAGCAAGGGGAGTCTCACCTCCAAGGTGATGGTGGACCTGGGCTCATCTGTCTGTCAGGCTTATTTTTTCATGAGTTGAGATCTCACAAGTCTTGTGCTGTTGAGCCTAAAGAAATTTTCTTCTGGCATGCCTGATTGCTCCTTTTGACTCTTCTTTTGACCCAGAGCAGACTGTAGAGCGACCAAGTGTGGGGGGAGTGCAGAAGGATGGATGCCATTGGCTGCAGCTGTATGTGTGAAGTGAACGTGTCCGTGGCATAGCTTGCATTTGCTTGGATAACCTGCCTGCACCTACAGCTCAGGCGCAGATCCATACAGTCCATTGCACCTGTGTGTGCATGGAGTCTCTCAGGAGCTGAACTGTGCCCAGCAGGAGGTGTCAGGGTGGCAGGAGCAGGCAGGCCGGAGGGGCAACAGCCATGCACACCAGGCTGGATGGACCCACCATGCACCTGGGGGCTGGATGGACCGTTTCTTTAAGAAAAATCATCCTCTGGCTCAGAGCCCAGACTCTCAAATCTGCTGTGAATCAAGCCACCCTCTTTCAGCACTGCACATACCTTTCATATTTCTTTCCCTCAAGGAAGTGTTTTGTGATGATTAATGAATTATGAAGGTCACCTTTTGAGTCTTCAGCTCTCACAGAACTCCAAAGAAAACAAAATCCGGAAGAGTTCCAGCTAGAAGTGTCATGGCAAATGCATCCATTTTACTTTATTTATGATTATGCTCACAATGGACTTATTAAGTACATTCTTTAAATAAACAGAACTTGAGACTGTTTGTGAAATGCTGGAGTTTTCTGCCTTAAAACATCTGCTGCCTATTTCTTAAGGACCATTTAGGTAACACTAGAACACGTACAGATATGCATCTATTTCCTGGAAATTGCTTAAGCATACTTCAAAAATGTAGAAATCTGTGCCTTTACCACCCAAGAAAACCTAAGACTAAAATGAATGAGGCTGGGTAGTCTCTAGCTGAGAGAAATTCAATAAATCTACCCTGCACTTGAACTGTGTTGGTATGTGAGACTGGAAAGATTGCTGGCAGGAGACAGGGAAGTTGACTGTAAGTCTGTATAACTCAGACTTATCATTCATGATGCTGTATAAAGTAACTTGGCTATTTGAGCACTGTGCTTTTTCTAAAGGTGTGCCTGTTAAATAAACATCTGGACTTGCACCTTATTCCACAACTGATGATGGTCTGGATGGGAACTTTGTTTTGAGTGTCCATGTCATTAAATGGTTAATAATTTATATCCCTGAGGAACCATCTTCCTTATGCCAAGTATGAAGAGGCTTTAGTAATGTCTGCAGGATAAGCTTTTCATGAGAAGTGTTCCTTGACAATTATCTCCAAGATGTTTGATGTCTCACCCCTCTCTGCCAACAAGAGTGCAACTGCTCTCTGACATCCGGAGGTTCTATAGGCAGTGTTAGACCTTCTCCAGTCTGGCTGCTTCTTGGCTTTCCTTTTCATAACCATCTTCTGCCTACTCAAAAGGAAGTCAGAAAATAAAGTCAGATTCAGCCTTCAAAGTCCAGCTGCTGCACAATGCTCCACAGCATTTCTTGCTGCTTCCTCTCTTCCCTGTTCCTCAGCCCATGACAGCCTTGATGTTCCTCTGAATAATGGCATATCCTATCCGAGTTTGCTTGAGCCACACTGAACTGACTGGAAGGATGCAGCTGAGATTGTGAGAAGCTCCTTTGAACATTTGCTAAGCTGTTGTCGCACAGGATGTAGATGTCCCATCCCATCCACTGATATTGCAGATTGCTGTTCTTTTCTAGACGAAAACAAAAATCCAGTTTCCAGTGCATGCTGTTAACATGGCTAGACTTCGCAAGTACCTGCCTGTTACAGACAGCATGGTGAAACTCAGTGTCTGTGCCTGCTATGCTGATTGTTGGTCTCTCCGGTAGATGAACAGGGACCCTATGAGCTTGTGAGTTTCGGATGAAAGCTGCCCTAGACTACTATTTCCCTCTTCCAGAACTGCCACACCTCATCAAAGACTAATCATGCTCTAGACCTGGGAAAAAGAAGAGAAAAAAAAGCACATGAGATGTAATATAATGTGATGCATTGCCAGGTTTGCAAGGGAGATTTGAGAAACACACAGAAGGACTTTAATAAGACTGCAATGGAAAGAGCCTTTCTGGTCCTAAACGATAGCCATGTGATCCCAGCAATGAACAATCACTCTGACAACAATTCTTTAGGACATGTGACTTTAAACTGTCTTCAGAGCTCACAGATTATCTTCCTGGCAGGAGGATGAATTGGTACCCAGCCGCTCACATCTGTTCCTACCACTCAGCTCAGGAGCTGTTCAGAGGACTTACTTTCTGAAGCCTTTGTGTAGCCCCCTTTCAGCCTTGCACTTAGAGGTTTTGCAGAGCATGATATGTGTGCAAAGACTAAATTGATAGCCAGATTCTTTTACATTTATCTGGAAGCATACAAAAGTACTATCACAACCCCTTAGGGATCATCGTAATTATTTACAAATGCACAAATTCAAAGCACCTGAAATCTAAACTGCTTCTTTTTACTTAGTGATTTTGATCTCTTGTCCATTGTTCCCTCGGCCTTTGCCTGCTCTTAACCAATCAGTTAAGACATATCAGACTTCTTCCTTGCCATTTCAAAAGAAATATCTTTATGCCATACTCCCTTTTTCCTGCAGATGAAGGATTTGTCACTTTCTCAGCTGGATAGTCACAAATGCAAGCTCACAACATCTGATTTTATACTAGTGATTGAGAGAACATATATTTATTCCTAACTAGAAATGTCTCTATAGCCATCCTGCCAGCTGTGTCTGCCAAGACAGTGCACATTGCATGGCCTCACTGCTGCTGAGCTGCATCAGAGTGAAGGCACCTTGACCTCTGGTCATCACTCCAAACATTTCATATCCTGGGAACAGCCGTAGTGACTCGCACATGTCTCTTGAAAGAGCACCAGTCTGGATCCTGCATTGCCTGGATTTGTTATCAGTGAAAATGCACTGATCCTACTGAAGTTTCTTTCCTCTGGTTCTTAGGGAGGCTAAATCTGGGCATGACAGAGTGCTTGATTTTTCGTATTGAATATTATGTCTCCAGGCCTTGGAGCTTCTTGCGCTACTCAGGACAGTTATTAAATTCTCCACCAAGACATCTGAGGAGTGTTCTAATTTTAGGAAAAGAGGATCAGCCTCATGCAGGCAAGAATGAGCCATTCCTGTTTCCTTGCTATGGAGGGTATGGAAGAAGGAAGGCAAAACCTGGCAGGAGCATTGCCTGCCTTGGCTTTCTGAGAGCAAATGGATGGTGTGATCTAGGATTCGTCACTTGGAGAAAGTCCTCCCGGTCAGAGCCTTAGCAAGAGAAGCAAGGATCCTTCCTCAGACCAACCTCATCTTAAGCACATATTAGAGGCGCCCTGAAGCAATTCTCTTGTAAACTGCAGGCTATCAGGTAAGAGGGCTTGCTGTGTCATCCAGAAGTCATCAGAAGAGAAAAAGTTTTCTTGTTGAGGGATTTCAGCAGCCTGCCAGCTTGAAGATTCTTTTTTTCCTGGCAGCAGCAACTATCTCTCTCTCACCTGTGAGGAAAAATATTAGCTCTCTCTTGGGTGTATGTTTTTGATGGAAGTTGTGGTTGAGAACAGAAATAACACTGAGATGCAAGAGTCTTGGCATCTCTGGGATGCAGAGCAGTGGGTCTTCCACCTCTGCATACCCCAGCAGTGGGATGGGCAACGCTCCCCTTCTCAGGCAGAGGATGGCATGACTGACCTTGCCAAAACAGCAGCTCTGTGTCATGTGTGTGTGTGTGTGTCAAGGTGCACAGAGTGCTGGGGGTTTCTAGACTGGTGAGAAAGGAGGCTCAGCACAAATGCTGACCTTGCCAAAAAAGATCCTTACACAAATCTTCAAATGAAGATCAAATATAATCTCATTATAATAAAATTTCACAGGAATTAATCACATTCATCTGGATTTATGGAGTAGGAAGCTTTTGCTCTGTTCTGATTCAGTTAAACAATGATCTGTACCAGCTGCTGCAAACTGGGTGAGTTCACTTCTTTGATTCAGTTATGCCTACACATTTTGGAGTCAGCATCCTTCTCCTGCGTGGAGTTATCTTCAGAAAGTTTTGCCCTCCCTGGGGGCTAGGGGAGCTTGTCTGCTGGCAGCAGAGGGGCCGTGCTGTCCCACAGCCCACCCTTTGCGTGGGCACTGCCTCCCACTTGGCCCATTGTGTTGGATGAAACGCAGATAACCAGGGGCAAAAGCCACAGTTTGCAGTGAAGGCCCCCTTAAAGCCTTGTCTTTGCAGTGATGGTTTCAAACCCCTGGGTAATATTTCAGATGCTGATGTGCTGCATCGTTCCCTCGGGTGTGTTCGAGGTTGTCCCACCATATCCTCAGCTCCTCGCCTTGCCAGGAGATCTGCCATCTCCCGCTGTGTCCTGGGGCAGTGAGCACCCTGCGGGAAGGGACTGTGCCTCTGCACCACCAGTGAGATGGGGGCTGTGGCAAGAGCTCCCAGTCAGGCTGCTGCGGCTTGTGTCGTTTCAGCTTATTCGTATCTCACCACTGCATTAGGCTATCGATTAATAATTGACCCCTGTCTCTGCACTATCATCATGGGAGCCTGGGGGTGGAGGTAGGGTGTCTCTGATAGAGGCTGGTTTTAGCCTCTATCAGCAGAATATCTCTTCTCAAGATTTCATTCTGTTCTGCTTTTTTCTAGTCACTTAGCCACGGTCTCAGTCCTCCCGCAGTCTGTAGGGCTAATGGATAGTAACCTTTTTCAAGAATGACCTGTACTTATCCTGAGGCATCTTTCACCTTTGGCGATATTCCCTTTACGTACAGATGAGTCTTCCTTGCTTCTAAAGAGAGAACCCCTTAGAGGAAGGTCTGTAGTGATACATATTGCAGAGCCTGGGTGCGGAGGAGACAGAACAGTCACAGGCAGAGGTCATTTCAATTTGCCAGCTAGGCTCTACTATCCAGGCAGGACAATTAAGTTACTGCTCTCCAGACCTGCCTATTTTAGGCCTTTATGCCTAGGTCCCTGTGACATGTACTAAGAGTAAATGTTGCACTCCACAAGCATTTCTGCCAAACTCACTGACAACACAGCAGCAGCTGGAACAGGCAGTGACGACTTTCATTGTGCTTTCCAGTTCAGAGTTAGGACATCTTTCATAAACCTTCAAGGAGGAGAAATGTAGCAATGAATAGATTTAGGTTCTGGCCTTCTTTTGTTCTTGATTTGAACAGCTCCTGTCCTAATTACAATCATTTGCCATGTGATTTTAAAGCAATTATGAATTGACTGTAATGCATGCAGATTACTGATCTCTCATGCACAAAATTAATTTACTCTGCCAGCAATTTCAGACACTGTACTTCAGCTTGTGACTCACAGCTTTGCGTAAATGATTCTACAGAAAACCTGTGAAATAGTAAACCTTCAATACACACATTTTTATTTAACAGCGTGTTCATTGTTATTACACCTTATAAGGAAATTTTGCCAGTGAAAAAGAAAACACTCCCACACAAACAAGGGCAATTTAACTGGATACCTTTGATGAAGTAGGAGACTGTTTTATACCTGAGGTATTTATTATGATTGCACTTAATTACAGAAAAAAAAAAAATCACATGAGCAGAGGTGCACTAGAGAACCTGAGAGCAAAACCTTAACAGGCTCCTTGTCAAAGAGTCCCTGGGTCATCTCCTCAGGTACTGCATGCGAACTGCTGAAGGTCTAGTGACAGTGGCTGGAAGGTGCAGCCCAGCAGCAGAAGCTATAAAACACAGAGAAGTTCTTAAAAGATAGAGACCCTTCCAAAACCACAGACTGTTTGTGAAACAGGCCAGTTCAGTCAAATCAATGGACATTCTTGCTTTGCAATTGATAAACTAGACTTAAGCCTGATGAAATTGTTGAAAACTGCATGGAAATCACAGAATCTTAGAAAGGTTTGGACTGGAAGGGACCTTAAAGATGGCCTAGGTATCCTTCCCAAAACTTGGTTAGCTTTACTAAATTATTCAAAACAATTGCAGGCAAGACTGCCAGGGACCTCTCTCAAACCATTCCATATACCAACACTAGCACAGTTGCTCTCCAGTGTCAGGAAGCAGCAGATCCACTATATATGCACAAAGGCCATTTGTCAGGAACTTAGGGGTGTTAAGCTTGTGAAGCAAACCTAGGAACTCAGGAGATCTCTGCCCAAAGAAGCAGCCAGCCATCTGAATAAATAGGGATTGATAGCTTGACATAGGAACCTAACAGCTGGTGACACTGTCCAGGAGAGGGAACTGACACCAAAACCCTCAGTTGCAGCTAAAACCATGCCAAGCAGCTGAGGCTGAAGAATTAGATCAGTCAATTCGTTGGCCTTTGTCATTGCCTGCCCAGTACTCCCTTCAGTAGACTTGTGACGATAAATTTACTACAGTTTCATAAAATAGCACGTACAATGGCTTGTTCATGAACCACGTTGTGACTCTTCTACAACAGAGACTCTCATCCACCAGGAAAAGAGAGTGCTAATTCATAGCATCATTGGGGGGGTGGATAGGAGGGCAATCTGTGGCTGTGAATGTTAAGATCAGCCCCACTGACCAGAACTCCTAACACTCAACTCTGAAGCATGTGTGCCTCTGTCTATTCTATACAATACTTCTGAACACCAGGCTTGTCCTTTTTATACTTACTGATACCAGGCACAGCATCTGAGGTTTAATTCATATCAAGATTAAGTCCTGCTGGCTCCAGAGAGGGCCAAGCCAGGCCCACAGTGATGAAAGAGTAATGGAGACCAAGAGTGCAGCCACCTCACAGCGCAGGAGTTGTTAGCAAACAATGAATTAGTTCTCTTTTATCTTTTATAACGATCCTGCAGCAGTGCACTAAGGGAGAGGAAACACAAGAGCCACTTGGAAAGGAACAACAGCACTACAGAGTGAATGAAGCCTTTGTCGCACAGCGGTCCAACAAAAGCAGGATTCCATGGCTGTGGCGCAGGAGCAGCAGCTCAGCAGCACTGCAGCCTGACAGGTATATACCTTCAGGCAATTACATAAGCTGAGATGTCACAGGATCCAGTGCAGATAATTGAAGGGGACCATCACGGAGACAAAGCGTAGGACAGCTCTTTGTTCCACAGATCTGAAAATACTTCACATCAGCAAACAGGTCAAAATATCCTGGCTTCTTATTGCTTTTGTGTCCTGAGTGTATGCACTCTCTGCCTGGGAGTCTGAGCAGGGGCCATGGGGAAGGGTTTGGCCTTAAAGACAGTCCTTGACCAAAGGTGAGTTAATACCCAGGGTCCTCACGCCCACCTCACAAATGTCCCCAGAATGAAGCAGAGCTGCAGTCCTCATTTATGTGGCAAAGAGAGGGAGACCAGTGTGCAATGCAGGGGTATTGCTGGGACACACCTGCAGAAGGACTGGTAGCCAAAAGGTAAATGGATATTACGCTGCTGGAGGCAGCAATTTCTTTGACTCAGTAAAATCAGCAAATGATTCAGGCATTACTGTGTTTATACCACGTATTTGGTGGTATCCATTTCAAAGGCAACTGTGGCCAGTGTGAGCATAACTTTATCTTAGCTCACCCCATTTCTTGCCATGTTTCTGACAGCTCTAGCTCAGGAGCTAAGGAGGACAGAAACCAGCCCAGGGAATGTAGCTGTTCAGACAATTAATACACCAAATATGTTATCTGCCTGTCTATCAATCTGTTTATCCATCCAACCATCCATCCATCCATCCATCCATCCATGCATCCATCCATCCATCCCGTTCTTCTCAGATATAGTCTACAGGGAAGGGCACAGCTGAGTTGGGTCAATCAGGAGGTGAGAGGGGTGGTAATCTGGTACTCGCCCTGTCCTCTGACTTCTACCCAGGCAGAAGTTGAACCCCAGTGGTGCTTTGATTCAAGCTCAAGTGACTCTTACTTGACTCTACACTTAGTCCAGGCTGTTCCGTAAGAACTTGCTACCTTTGTCTGAGACACATATGGCTTTGCTGGCCAAGGCCAACACTTGTTTATGTGAAAAACACATAATTGGACTAAAGGCATAAGAACAAGCAGTCTTGAAAGGATGAACCTGCTTTACTGAGTAGAAGACACCCAGGGAGACCGTTCAAGTATTGAATCCCCCAGGCAGCTGTCCACACTCTGAGCTCATTCCCTGGCTCCAATCTGGATGTCTGGAGCTTATCTCTTTTTAGGAGAAATCTCCTACAGAAGGACTAGCCCTGGGTGTTGTGAACACCCAGAGCAGCATGGCAGTGAGGCTGGGGTACATCTCCAGCAGTATTTAGTCTCCAAAACCACTCATCTAGTCTCCATTGTGTTTAGCAGTATGGACAAAGCTGTGCAGAATCCAGGTGTTCAGTACATGGAAAACTTATCTATCCTCAAGTCATAAGCATATCCTTAGACTTCCAGAGCTAAAAAGGGAGTGAGAAGTAAGGAAGTAAGATATAAAGTTGCTCAGATCCTTGAAATGGAATAGGGTTGAAAATTCACTCCTTCTCCATTGGGAACAAGAAGTGAAGCTGGTGGTGGCAACTTCTTCTCTAAAATCACTGATTGGATCTTAAGTAACAGTCATATAACAATTCCTTCTGTTCAGGAGAGATTTTCAACAGCTGGTCGATTTGGTTGTGCTTCACTGCCCAAAATGTGAAGCTGGAAATGGTAAAGCCTAGTTCAAACTCTTCTTCTTTGATATTCAGACAACACCTTGAATGTGTTCCCCAGTTCCTGGGAGTTAAAAGGATTTTGGAAAGTTCAGCTCCCAAGAGGCAGTAAGGCCCGAAGGAGCACCTCTTCTGCATGGAAAAGCCTTCTTCCTTCTTCTTCATAGCTGCTTGCATTTTTTTTCTCTCAATTCTTTTAGTACCTTTCCTACAAAAGAGAACATAGTGATGCTTTGCCCACCTCTTCGGGCTCCTTTGGATGACTCAGAAGCATTGTGTGTAATTTTATGACTTAAAAGATAAAGAGGGAAGGGCAAAGCTCTACCACTTGTTACTGTACTTAAAGCTGTAATTGTGTTTAAGTACTTGCAAATATCAAGGCCATCTTTGGAAACAACGATGTGTAATGGCTCTTCTAGCTATATCCCATTTGTCCAGTAGAACATAATGGCTAAATCAATGTAAAGTGTCATGCATTTCTTTTTTCTGCTCTCCCTGGGGTTGTTCTTTCCAGTTACCTATGTTCAGCTTTGATCTCTAGAAAAATCAATGAAGATTTAGTTGTTCTCAAAAAACCCCAAGCTAAAAATTTAAAGCATTTTCTGTCATCTTGGTGTGGAATATGTAATCCCTCTCCCCCTCAGGTACCCTCCAGAGCACCTGATTCAGCAAGCTTTTGTGAAATAAGAAGAAGCATAAAAACAAGTTTTTACTTAAATGGGTTTTTTTCTTGAATCTCATTCTTAACCATAATCAGTGAAGTTTTATTACTTGTACTCCCATAAAAGAAACACTACCACTTTGCTGTTCCTGAAAAATAAAGGCAGTTTTCACTCCCAACAAAATGAAATGAAAAAAGAGTTGACTTCTGTATTCATCCTTTGACATTCTCTTTGTGTCAAACACTGATTTTCAGTTCACTTCTACACAATGGAGATGCTCATGATGCAGTTAGCCAATGACTGCAAGAAGACAAGCCATAGCTATCAGACTGTATGGGGGAATAATCTGAAAATAATTAAAAAAAGAGACAGCACACTAAGCACAAACCAAAATATTTCTATATCTACGCA
>VZRL01001837.1:0-12079 GCA_013397895.1 Origma solitaria
CAGCACTGGGACAGCACCGGGACTCTATTGTGTGCCAGGCAGGCACAGCGGGGCTTGGGAAGCTGGGACAGAGCAGGATTGGGGCAAACCTCCTTTGCACCCATGCCCATTCCCCTTTCCCAGCCCACACAGCCCAACCAACCTGCAGTGGTTTGTGCTATTCCCATGGAATTAATTCCCGCAGGCAAGCAGGGGTGGGCAGGAGCTGGTGGTGAGTGGGCAGCACGTGCAAAGCCAGGAGGAGATGGCTCTTGTGCTGAGCACTGCCCAGCTGGGGACAGTGCCGGGGGGTGATTGTTGCTGCCCATGGAGCTCTGCAGCACTCACACGTGGGGGTGCTCCGAGCCGGGCGGGCTGGGAGCTGCAGGGCTCAGCCCCTCACCCAGGCTCTGTCATCCCTAGGGTGACCCAGCCAAGAGGGGGAGAGGTGAGCGAGAGGCAAAGGGGTTTTTATTTTCAAGATGTTTTATAATGGGATTATTAGTTCCCAAGAAGTGTTTCAAATCGATTTGGTAAGGAATGGCTTTCCTTTCTGCTCCACGGGGATGCGGTGGGAATCCAGCCTTTGGTGTGAACTTCGCAGAGCTCTGGAAGCTGCAGATCTGACAAACTCCCGGCACACTGGAGGGACACGCTGGGATCCCTGCAGCCCCATGCACACTGCACATGCCTTTTGCTCCATCTCTGGCATAACTCCGGGGTGTACAGCATCCAAGCAAGCTGGGCTGCAGTCCCAAGGGAGCTGTGGCTCCACTGGGGAGGACCCTGCCTGTCTGAAAGGGGAGAAAAAAACCTCCTTCAAAAAATCCCCCCCTTTTCCCAGGAAACCCATTTTTCTGGGGATCCAGCCTTTCCCCGCTCAGTTTTCCCGCGTGCCCGGCTGGCATCCTGTGCCTGGCGCCTGGTGGCCTTTTCACCGTGTCAATGAGGGGAACGCAGGCATCTTCAAAAGCCCTGAGAAGAATTTGGTGGGAGGGGGAGAAGGGGTTTTACAAGCTCCCATTCAGAAATGGTCACTTTGAAGTGATGTAGCATTTTCAACCCTTTGAAGAGCCACAGTTAGGAGGGGGCTGGTGCAAGGAACAGCAAAACTACAGGGTGACCATCACGGCCTTTCTCTCCCCAGGCTTTTAAGGGATGAACTTTCCCTCCCTGCCTGCCTTTTTCCCACGAGCCCAGGGTGGTGGGTTGGGGTGTTTGGGGGAGCTGGAGGTTCCCCCCCTCCGCAGGCAGGGAAGGAGGGGTCTGCCGTTGGCTTTGCCCACCAGCAGCAGGACAGCAGAGGGAGCATGTTGGAAGCGAGAGCAAGTAGCTTAGGATCCCTGCAGGCACATGGAATGTTGATGTCCTGGTGCCATTTCTGGCCAGGGAAGTTTTAGGCTCTACGACAGGGAAAGCTGTTGGCCATGGGTGCTGGGTGCTGGCAGCGTCATTTCCATTGCACTGGATCTAAAAGTCCCAGCCAAGATTGATGTCCCTCCCTTCAGAGTCTGGTGCTTGAGAGCAGGGAGGACAGGAGAAAAATGGGTACCCAGGCTGAGGCCACCCCATGTCACCAAACACAGGAGTGGCACAGGGCGGAGGGAGGCGGGAACAGGGTGAGGACAGAGCCCCTGCTCCTGCCATGGGGAACTGCCACCTGCTGACAGGCTTTGTCCTGGAGGAACCCCTAGGAAATGGACTCCTCCTTCACATAACTGCTCTGGGTGGCTCAGAAATCTCCCGAGAGCAGCCTGGGTGCTTCACCACTTGCCAGAAATTGAAGAAAATGGAAAATAAAGGTCACTGTTCTCGCTCTAAGGATGGATGTCAGTATCCAAAGCAGATGCAGGGGATGAAGGAAAAGCCCATGTGTGAGTGGGGCCATGGGGCACTTGCCCAGGGCACAGCCCTGGTGAACTCAGCTCTTGCCCAGTGGCTGGGATGGGGCTTGGGCTGCTTGTCCTTGTGCCATGGCAGCAAACCCCAAACTAGTGCTGCACCTGAGCAGTGTGGTGATGAGGGGCTGGCCTGCAAATCCCCCCAAGAATATCTCCAGTGACAGCCATGACCGTGAGTGTGGCTGTTTGTCTCTTGGGAACTGGGGGTGACCATGCCCCACCAGCTCAGGCTGGTCATCTCCTCTGGGGAGATGTGGGAGGTCTTGAGGGAGCTCTGAGGAGCCCCACTGAACCGGGGCTGCTATGAGCTGAGCCTTCCTCACCTGCCCCAGGCTGTGGCTCTTTCTGCTCATGCGATGGGGAGGTCCAGACCCTGTTGCACAGCTGTGGGGTGACCCTGCCAGAACAGGGTGACTCTGCCAGAATGGGGTGGCCATTTCAGAGCTGTCCTCAGCCATGCATTCCCCCGCAATAATCCCCAGCATGTCCCAGCTCCTGACAACTCTGGGATTGCAGGGAAGAGCCAGCCAGGAATGCTGGTGTCCCTCTCTGTCCCATCTGGCTCCTGACAGGGTCCCTGGGATCCTTAAAAGGGTACGATGGACGCCCCAGAAGTGCCGCTGGAGCGATGCAGGATGCCTTTTGTTGTCTTAATTGGTGCCTGGGCAGGACAGACCCTCCTGCCAAAACTGAGTCATCTCGCAGCAATAGCTCCAGTCTGTTCCCGGCTGCCAGGCTCCCTGATGGATGGAAGGCAGTCCAGCCCTCGACTTCCGCTGCCCGGATCCAGAGACCTGCCGTGCCCCTGCCGCGGGCGTGAGAGCCCCGCCGGGCTGCCAGAACTGCCGGGTCGTGGCACTCGGTGTGCCATGCCCTGTCCCGGGGAAAGGGCTGGGGGCGTGCAGGGACAGTTCAGGAGACATGGTTGCTGTGTCCCTTGCCCAGGTTTTGTGGTGGGAGATGGGGGGTCACAAATGGGGTCACGCAGAGCCCAAAGCCTGCGGGCAGATCGGGAGAGTCGTGGGTGCCGTGAGCAGCTGGTGAGGGTGGTTTAATTAAAGCAGCAGTAAGGGCTTCCTTGGTGTTTGTTTGCCCCATAACGTAGCTGGGGGTGGGGGCACAGCCCAGCTCCGAGCGCAGCCTGGCCTGGCCCGTGACAGGGAGGCAAAACCACAGCACCCAGAGCAGCAGCGGCACTCGTGCGGTCACCCAGACTTGAGCAAACCCCAGACATGGTGAAGGAACCGCAGGAGCTGTCAGGGGCTGCAGGGAGCAAGAGGCTGCACGGGTGCCACGCTTAGGGCCGGCAGCTGCCGGATGCTGGTGACCAACCACCTTGTCCCAAATTCGCGGGATGCTCCTCCCGGGGATGCCGGGCAGAGCGTGGACCCTGCAGGATGACAGGCACCTCGCGAGGGTCGCTCGGGCGGCTGAGCACAGACCCCGCTCATCGCACCAGCGACTGATGGTTTCTCTGGTGTCTCCTCTCTCCACAGGCTGCCCGGGGAGCCAGAGCTGCGATGTCACCGTGCCAGCCTGTGCCACAGCCCAGCCTGGCTGCGCCGCACACGGTGAGCAGACCAAGGGGGCCGAGCAGTGTGGGGCGGCGGCGGTGCTGGCCGGGGACACGGTCCTGCAGGTCGCCGCCATCCCCCCCGGGGTGCTGGACAGAGCCGAACTCACCGAATTCTACTGCTGCACCCGCTGTGGGAAAGTGTTTTGGGAAGGGTCCCATTTTGGACGTGTCGTCTCCCAGTTTCAGGAGGTTCTTGTGGCCTCTGGAGACACACAGAGCATCTATGAGCTGAGCTGAGGGGAAGCACAGGGGCTCCATAGCAGGGCAGGGACCACCCAGGGAACCTCAGCAGGTTTTGGGCCCTGGGTTTGCAGAGACAGGCTGGAAGCGGGGACTGGTGAGCTCTCATTTTGGGATCCACCACGGAGAGCACTGTCACAGGTGCACCAGTGGCTTGTGACAGCTCAAAAATACATGGCGTCCATGAGATCATTAAAGCAGAGGTGGCCAAAAAATGGACCCTGTGCTTTATTTCTGTCCCTCTCCAAGCCACGCATGGTGAGAGGGTGGCAGAGGTCTGCTAACCAAAACCACCACCCCAGCAGTGCTAAGCCACAACACCCACTGGCTCAGAGGCTCTCTGCCTGCTCAGTGACAGGGAGCAGAAACTGCATCCCCAACGGCAGCACAGGGCAGAGAGCATCCTGAGCACTTCCAGCCTGTGGGACACCTGCCGCACCCCAGCCCATGCCTGACCCTGCCCTGCCAGCACTCCTTGGAGGCAACTGGTGGGCGCAGGTGTGGGGGTCTGGGGGGGCTGAGCATTGCTGGGCTTAGGGAAGTCTCTGGGTGCGCCACTATGCCCATGGGCACCTGTGTCCCCTGTGCTGGGGCTGCCCCAGCAGGGCCACGCTGGCCTTGGGGGGATCCCACTGGTGCCAAAGCCCTCCTCCCCTGCCTCAGGGCAGCCCTGTGCCAAGGCTCTTTGCAGGGTGCACAGGAGAGGCAGTGACACGTGCGGGCCCACCAGCACCAGGAGCTGGCATCACTGGTGGGACTGGCCAGCATCCAGAGGAGGCTGCATGTGCCATGGTGATTCCAGGCCAGATCCTTCAGCTCCAGAGGCCGCTGTCCAGTGCCTCCCGATCCATGGCCAGGCTCACACCACTCCATCCTGCAGCTAACGAGCATCTGCAAAATTCTTCCTCTAATCTGGTTTAACTGCCAGCCCCTGCTGTTATTGCTGAGAGGGCCTGAGGTTCTCTTGGCTGAGGTGTGACATTTATGGGCCAGTGAAGCACCTGCCCAGGCAGCTCATGCTGCAGTGCAGGACTTGTTTTCCCTCTTCCAGAGCTCCTGGCCACATGGTGCTAGGGGCTCCTTCCTCCCAGGGACATCTCTGGCTCATTGCTTTAGTAAGAGAAAAAAAAAAAAAGTCCACTTTAAATATCCCTCTTTCCATAAGATCCTGTCTGAGCATTAATTGGTACAAGTGACCCTAAAAAGCAACGATCCCCCCTGTGCCTGTCCTCACTCCCTAAGTCCTTAGTGAGTCCTGGTAATGGACATGACCCTCTGGTGACATATCCCATGGTCACAGTGTGTCATTTTCTCCCAATTTCTATCAGAAGATGGCAGATGACCCTGTGCCCACCTGTCCCCATCTACCCCACAGCCCTGCCAGGGCCGCCCAGTGCCCCTTGATTTCTGCCATGGAGCCCCATCCCTTTCAAATGGAGGAATAAAATAACAGCACCTCCTTCATCAGTGATGAATGGATTTGAGGTGGTCACCAGTGCCATCATGACAGAGGGCACATCACTGCCCTGGTACACATCACTGGCGCTGCACGTGCTGAGAGGTTTGAACCCGTTCTGGCAGGGCAGGGGTGCTGAGCATGGCCCTTTGCCATCAGAACACACAGGGGTGTGAGTCAGCTGCAAGGATCTGTGTTTCCCAGGGGGTTTTGGGGGGGTTATTTTCCCTCTTTCCCTACACTTGGCTTGATGGAGCTTGGAGAGAAAGCCTTCTCCATGGCTGAGCATCACCACCACCACCACCACCATCATCATCACAACAGTGTCTGCTAGGGTGTGGTCCTGTGCCAGCGAGACCCCCAGGCCCAGCCACTACTCTGCCCAGGGAGTGAGGGACATATCCAGGGCAGGGGTGTGTACTCTGACACTGGCAACTACCAATCAGCCCTAAATCCTCTCTTTTATCCTTCTGGTCTGGTTGTGGGTGTCACAAAGCAAAGCCTCCCTCATGATGCCCTAGCCAGAGACGTCCATTCCCAGAAGAGAGCAGCCCTTACACGTGGGGGACTTGAGGAGCTGCTGCCAAGGCTTTGCCTGTGCAGGGGTGCTGCTTTCGAGGCATTTCCAGAAGAATCACTGTAAGGCAGCATCTCCTCTCCTCTCCTCTCCTCTCCTCTCCTCTTTCCCACACAGTCACAGACAGGGACAGCCTTGCCTGTCCCTTCTGATCCCAGATCTCAGGGTGGGGTCTGGCTCTGGGGAGCCCACACAGCCCAGCCTTGCTGAGGTGCTGCCCCAGGACCATTCCTCCTCTCAGGCCAGTGGGTGCACAGACCAAAACAGTCTTTGAGCAAAACCTTCCCTCCCTGCCACCTTCACCTCTCCTTTCCCATTTCTCTTGGTTTATTCTGGAGATGGCTGCTGCTTCCAGAGATGAACAGAAGAAAAACAGAGAATTTCCCAGTTGACTGGAGGATCCCAGACCCTGGCACACCTTCATGAATGTGCACTGACACCTCCAGCCATAGGGATTATTTCTCCTAAAGGGATTCAAATGCCTTCTGCTGATCTTGCTGTCATTGTTCCATGTCATGGCTGTCACTGTTCCATCAATTTTTTCCATTGTCTTCTCAATTGCCTACATTTTTTGCCTGTAATCTGAAGGAATTGTGTTTCATGACCTGAAACACATCAAGATCTGTCTTCTCTCTTGCTGTTAATATTCTTTTCTTAATTCCCTCTTCATCTATAACAGGAATTTCCTCTTCACTTTTACCCCCAAGTCATTTTTATCATGTTTCTGGTGCAACAGCTTGGGGCCAGGTGCTGACAGCAGAGGATAAACTGGCACCATCTCGTGTCCCTGACCGGGTGTGCAGACAACTGCTTGTGGGGCTTCTGGTCCTGGAAAACAAGCATGTGGAGGGACCATATATTCACTTTGCAGGTGCTGATAGAGTTGCTTGGAGACACAGACCCTGGTTTTCCATGCCCTGGGCCAACCTCCCCATCTCTGGGTCACAGTTACCTTGTCCTGAGCAATGAGGGTGAGCTCCACCACTGAATCCTGTGTGAGTGCAGGGCTCTGACACTGGGATGTTGCACCCAGGGTAACAGCTTTTCTGCCTCTATGTCATGGATGTTTAAAAATTGGCAGATGTTTACAAATTGTCCCCAGTTCCCAATGGCAGCTTCCAGTACCTGAGGCCCCTCTGGCCTGAGCTGTGTCTGGTGCTGGGACAGGACAGTGGCCTTGCTTGGGCATGGGCATGCTTGCATGGAACTGCCAGTGCCTCCTGATGCAGGATCAGGCTCACACCACTCCATCCTGCAACTGAGAAGCATTTGCAAAATTCCTCCTCTAATCTGGTTTGAGGCCCTGCTATTATTGCCGGGAGGGCCCAAGGAGCTCTTGGCTGAGGTGTGACATTTGTGGGCTACAGTGACACATTCCAGTGTGCCAAATGAAGCCTCAGCAGTATGGACCATGGCATGTCTTCTTATCATCAGTGCCACTGGCTCTGAAGCTCTCCACCTCTACATCCCTCCATCTCCCCATCCTTCCCTATCTCTACATCTCTTCATCTCTCCATTCCTCCCATCCCAGCTCAGGGGCAGGAAGGCTATCTGTGGCTGCCAGAACCATGCTCTCCTTTAAGCTCTTTCCAGATTCCTCAAGTGTCAGGGCTGGGTGGCAGGAATCCTGCAGAAAGGAGCACATGGGATCCCTTCTGAGGAGCCCTCACCACCCACGTGGGGCAGCCACTGCCCCGTGATTCAAAGTGCTGTACCTGGGCCCGGAGAACATCCCGCCACTCTCAGCCTTGGGCTCGTGCTCTGGCTCTGGGGTTTTCCTCTTGGCCCTGTGTGTCCTGGTGACCTGTTCAATGCCTGGAAACAGCATATTCTTAGGTTCAGGTTTCAGCACCATCAATGATCTGCCAAACGTCAGCTCCTCCGGTGCATGGGCCACCTCCTCATGAACGTTGCTGGAGTTGCCATGTCCTTATGGGCAGCCAGACCATTCCAGCTCCCTGGAATCTTAAAGAGTGTCCTTTGTGCAGAGGGAGGGTGAGGCTCATGCTTGGCCAACAACCCCTCTATGCCAGCCACTGGTGAGGGGTACCAGGGGGGTCACCTCAGACAGAAAACTGGGACTGCCAGTACCAGCCACTGAGCAGCCCAAGCCGCCCAGGCTCCATGTGGACTCATCCATGTGTCAGCATCCTGCTTCTTCAGCATTTGTTCTGAGAGGGCAGAAACTGGGGATGAGGCAAAGCAGGAATGATGCAGAGCTCCAACTGCCTGCCCCCACAGCGTGCAGTGCTTAGTCATGCCATGAAATAAACCTCTCCAAAATGGGATGAACCTTTCCAGACGATGGTTAGGGCAAGCTGCTGGGCCACATGCACATCTGACCATTCATGGGCACTTCTGGCCTTCATTTCCTGGGTTTTCCAGAGCTGTGGTTTCACATTCATCTGCCACTGCTTCCACTGTAGAGAGGAGTTCATGGGAGATGGGAACACACGGGCCTGTCCCTCATGCAGGACAGCTGCCTAGAAAGTGCCTTTTCGTCTGATCCCTGGGGGCAGTAGGATCACCTCCTGGCCAGCTCCAGGATTTTAACTGCTTGAGAGCTCCATCAGTTTAGGGGTGAGCTCTTGTGTTTACAGTCAGGGCTGTGCTAGGGCTGGGTCCCATGGCTGGCGCTTGCTCTAGGACACCAACCCAGGGCAGACACCAGCAAGGGATGTGTTCCTGTGGACATGGCACAAAACAGGTCCCAGAGGATTCCATCCAGCTCCTGGGGACAGGGGCAGTGGCTGGGACCCAGCACAGCACCTCTCCCTTCCTGCTGCCTGCAGGAGGTGGTGCCATGGTGGGAAGTGTGCAGCAAGGTCATCTCCAGTCACAGACACGATCAACAGCAAATTCTACATTGGATCAGCCTTGAGGAGCATCCAGGAGGTAATAAATTGTCCAGTTTTGAATGGTGGATACATATCAAAGGAATTAAAGCAGCTTTTTAATCAGCCTACAATATGGTTTCCTTATCTAGCCACTTAAAAAAATTCACAAAATCCCATTGTCTGTGTTATACTAATGTTTAACATTTATTAGAGCAGTAATGAGCCCTCCTTGGCTTTATGGAGCCATTTGATCCTGCGTGGGAAGGGCAGCCCCACCAGGGTTTCAGCAGGGATGAGTGCTCTGGGTGGGCTGCCCACTCGAGAGCCCATGGATCCCCCTGGTTGCTTCACCTGTGCTCAGCTCCTGCCCTTGTGTGACAGGATGTGATCATGGGGGGACCTTGGGATAAAACAGCACTGAGGAAGGGTTTTATTGCTCTGTATCATGAATGAGATCTGGCTGAGCAGCATCCATCCCTCAGCCCTGGGAAACCACACGCTGCATCGGATGTCAGACAGTTCCTCTCCTCTCCTTGTGTACTCCCGCACATCCTTCGGAGTTTGACGGGGACAAGGTGTTTGACGCTCAGGCCAGCTTTAGTTTACAAATGAATGTATCAACATTGTTCCTCATCAGGCAGGAATGCACTTCCCTCCCTTCTCCCCCACCTTATCCCCATCCCCTTCCAAGCAAACTTCCTTCCTCCTGTAATCTGGAGCGGAAACCTCGCCGCATATTTGACCGGCTCACAGAAATCAGCTCAGTGTTCCCTGGCGTGACTTTGTGCCTTGAACTAGGGCTGGTTGGTCCCTAAGGCAGCTGGCAAGGCAGGGGAGGAGGAGGAGGACGGGGGCTGTACCACTGCCCATCCTCATCCTGGAGCCACTCTTACAGCCGGATGCTCCAATTCAGCTCCCAGTTGCTCCCAGCTGCTGTTTTCAAACAAACGACTGCGTTTTTGGACACGGACCCAGCCCGAGTTGGCTGTGAGCTCTGGTCCTTGTGCTGCCCTACACCACAGGAATGCTGCTCCCACAGGTCGGGATCGCTGCTCACTGCTGACAGTGAGGGCAGAGGAGAGAGAGAGGTGTCGGTCGAGGAGGGACATTTACATCAATCAGGAGGATGCTTGCTCCATGGGGAACAGACTGGGACCAGACCCTTCCCATTAGCCTGCCAGTAACTGGGCATGACTTAGGCAAATAATCTTCTACGCACTCACCAGGCATGTGGCACGTGGGGTCTATGGCCGTGTCACCCCCGACCCTGCTTAGATCCCACAGTTGTCCCCACAGAGCAGTCATCAGGTACAGAGGCAACTCCCGATGGGCTGTAATGTGTCTTCTGTAGGAACTGTGCAGTGGGAGCAGTGTGGTGACATATCCCCATCCCACAGCCACCGCAAAGGAGCAGCCATGCAGCGCAGCCAAACAGGTTGTCCAGAGAAGCTGTGGCTGCCCCATCCCCTGCAAGTCTCCAAGGCCAGGTTGGACAGGGCTTGGAGCAACCTGGAATAGCGGAAGGTGTCCCTGCCCATGGCAGGGGTGGGATGAGATGAGTTTTAAAGGTGATTTGTAACCCAAACCAGTCTGGGATTCTGTGATAAGTAGCCCCAAGGACCATGTGTCTCACAAGATGGTAATTTCCAAAACCCTGCATGAACACTGGAATCAACCCTGGAGCTCATTCTGATGATCCAGGACAAGGTAATTATGGCCCATGGGGAGGTTGGCCAAGGGCACATGAACCAGGGTCTGTGTCTCCAAGCAACTCTATCAGCACCTGCAAAGTGAATATATGGTCCCTCCACATGCTTGTTTTCCAGGACCAGAAGCCCCACAAGCAGTCATCTGCACACCCAGTCAGGGACATGTGCTGATGTCACTTTTGCAGAGCATGGGCCTGAGCCATAGCAGTTTGGAGAACATGCGCTCAGTGGCCACAGGCACATCAGTAAAAGGCACATCAGCCACAGGCACATCAGTCAAGGGGATGCCTCAGCATGGCCTGGCAGCACTGAGGCACTAGTGCAGCTGGAGATCCCTGCTTGTGGCTCCAGGCAGGAGTTCTCCAGCTCCAAGTGTGTCCCTCCTGGTGGCCTTTTGCTCAAGGAGCATTTTCATGCTGTCAGACACTGAGACCATAGGCTACATCAGAAGAGCTGCAGCATTTCTAAGCAGGATAAGGACTGACAAGATGGGGCACTGGAGTGGTTAAAGGCCAAGCTGCATTGAGACAACCCAAACTGTACAGCCCTGCACCACATTCTCCAGCCCAGGCACACCCCTGCCTGTGACCCCCAGAGGACAATGACTACATGTAGTGTTATGACCCTGCTTGAGTCTCACTCAGGTTGTAAATCCTATTTGTCACAGGCTGGGAGGGAGGGACCATGCAGAGCAGCATCTACAGTGACATCCGTGGGAAGTGGCAGTCCCCAGACCATGTTCCTGCAGTGGCCCCTGTGGTGTGGGTGTCCCAGGAGGATGCCCTTGTCCACAGAGCTTCCCAAGCCACTCATGAGAGCTTTTCTTGTGGTGCTGTGCTCTCTGCAGAGGACACATGGCACCCATACACATCCTCACCACAAGACCATGAGGTTTCCCTTGCAAACCCCCAGCTCTGGCCTCAGGAGCTCTGCCTGCAGGGCCGGCAGGGTCCCAGCCCACCCGGGCACAGTCTGGGTGCTGCCGAAGGCTCCTGGTGTGTGATGTGTCCATGGGGAGAGCCATGAGGCCAATCCCACGGCCATACCCTGCTTGTGCAGATCGCAGACTTCACGGAGGAAGGGTTTCCCCCGAGACCCACCCTGCGCAGCCTCTTTCCCACCAGGGACAGGGACCTCCTCTCTTGCCCCAAAGGTGAATCCGCACAAGGGAGACTGTTCCCACGCAGGAACCACAGCCCCGAGTGGGCTCCCTACATCCTCACATCCCACATCTCCGCGGTGGGGCAAGCGGCACTGGCCGAGCCCCTCGTTTCCCACCGGGGCCACGGCAGCCGCTTTGCCAAAGAGCCGGAGGCAAAGCGCCGACGGGGCCAGCGGCGGAGGAAACCTTCGCGCTTCCTCCGGCTCAGGGGAGCCGAGCGGGCAGGGCGCTCTCCCTCGCACGCCTTTAGCTGGGGCTCTGCGCTGGGAAGAAAAGCTCCCGTCTTTCCCACGCTCTCCGACACATTTTAATGAATTAAGTGGGGGCACGCCCCCTCGCCGCCTGCCCCGGATCCGTCCCCCCAGCTCTCCGGCTCCCTGCAAGGAGGCCTCGGGGGGTGGCTGGACTCTCGCTGCCGTGTCCGCCTAGCCGGGAGGACGGGCATGACCCTCTGGGATTTTTTAGAAGAGGGCTGCGACGTGCCCAGCCCAGCGCACCCAGCCCCGGGGCACCTTTGAGCCCCGCCGGCGATGCCGGTGGCAGCCGGCCCTTCTGCCTCCCGCAGGCTCTCACGGGCACGGGGAAATTTGGCCGTCACGTCTCCTGAGGAGGGGAAATTTGTTCCGCGCCTCTCGGCGTGAC
>VZRL01001845.1:5920-83879 GCA_013397895.1 Origma solitaria
CGATGCGGGGATGATGTTCGGAGGGGAGCAGGCAAGGCGGGGATGATGTTGGAGAGGAGCAGGAGATGTGGGGATGATGTTGGAGAGGAGCAGACAATGCGGGGATGATGTTGGAGAGGAGCAGACAATGCGGGGATGATGTTGGAGAGGAGCAGACAATGCGGGGATGATGTTGGAGAGGAGCAGACGATTCAGGGATGATGTTGGAGAGGAGCAGACGATGCGGGGATGATGTTGGAGAGGAGCAGACGATGCGGGGATGATGTTCATGGCTGTGACAGCCCTTCCTGCCCGTTCAGCCGCGGCTGCGGACGGCGCTCGGGGGCAGCCGGGCTTGTGTAACTGCATGAATAAAACACTGCCGAGACACCTCGACGGGAGGGACACGGCGTCCCAGCCTGTGCTGCCAGGCCTCCTCCTGCACTAAGGTCACCTCGGCCAGCACAGCCCGCAGCCCCCAGAGAGATGTCCCAGCTCCCTGCACCGATCCCCGGCTGCTTCTGGAAGAAAGGAGAACTGGGGGGGGGCTGCAGGGTGTCTCAGCCCCATCAGCTCGGGGTGACATCCACCTCTCTGTGGGGCAGCTGTGGGGCAGCCCTGGGATAGCCATGGGACAGCCCTGGGACAGCCCTGGGACAGCCCTGGGACAGCCATGGGACAGCCCTGGGACAGCCATGGGACAGCCATGGGACAGCTGTGGGACAGCCATGGGACAGTAATGGGGCTCCTGCCACTGTACAGGCAACACAGACTACAAGGAGCAGTGAGTGCTGCCCTGGTGAGGTTTTAACTCTTGGCTGTACTGCTCGAACGTGCTGGACCCACCCAGCCCTGCGGATATTCTCCAGGCATTCCTTGCCCTGTGGGATGAGCCATCCTGTGCTTCACGAAAGGAAGTTCTCCTACAGCTGTGATGGAGGTGGATCAAGCCCAAAAACTCACCTTGGGAACGTGATGTGGAGAGTGCAACAGCTTGCCTGGCAGTTGTGCTACCTGTCAGACACCTCTTGTTTAAATTGTGGTTATCCATTAAATGAATAGTATCATATAAAAAAGAAACAAATAACAAATTCCAGGTCTCCCTGATCCAGAGGGAGTTAATGCGATAAAATATACAAAGGATGAGAGAGTTCCACCTTCTCTTGCTTCAAGTTCATGTTTTCTAACACAACACTGTGGGCAATGTAATCCTTGCCTGCTGGAAACTGCTGTTCCCAAAACCCCACTCCTGTGCTCTCTTGAGATTAAAACTGTGTTAGAAATCAGGAAGTTGTTGATAAACTCCTGCCATTAATCCTCGCTTTAAAAACATACAGTATTCATTTTGGATGTCTCCAGAAGGGCAGCAATGGAAATTGTGACTCAGTTTGGTTCTTTAAAGACACAGAAAAGTAAAAATATCCTGCATGGAGCCTGTTGGCCCCATGTTCACTGAGGACACAAACGGCAGGAATGCACCTGCGGGAGCTGTCAGGATGTGATGCAGATACCAGCACACTCTGGGAGTCGCAAGCACTGACTCATCCTGCTCAGGGCACGGATAAGAGCAGGACTGACACTGGATTGTCTGATCGGGGAAAAAGTGTGTTTGTAAAATCAGGACAAAACAAAAACAGGAAACCAAACTGTTCTGATTGCGCAGCTCCGTGTTTGTCTCCTCTTACCCTACAGGAACACGCCCTCTTCTCATGGCATGTGTTGATGACATTGGACAAGGATGTGGATTTACGGGAGGGGAAGCAGAAAGGATTGTCCATCGCACGCAGGAAAAGCTTCATGTCCTGCCTTGGCTCTGGGAACAAGCCGGCCTCCCATCCGGAGTGCAGAGGGAGCAGGGCTGGGAGAGCCTGGAGCTCCCGAAATAAAAGGTGTAGAATAACAATCTGGTTAGAGAACCTGGAGCAGAAGATCCTGTGGTCACCAGCAGAGCCGATGGGTGTCCCTCAGGCCCCTTCCAGCAGCAAGCTGGCACGGATCTGATCCCAGATCCTCCACCCTTATCTGCAAGCTGGCACGGATCTGACCCCAGACACTCCACCCTCGTCTGCAAGCGGGCACGGATCTGATCCCAGATCCTCCACCCTTATCTGCAAGCGGGCACGGATCTGATCCCAGATCCTCCACCCTTATCTGCAAGCGGGCACGGGTCTGATCCCAGACACTCCACCCTCGTCTGCATCTCTTCAGCACCATGTTTAGTGCAGAAGAAATTCCTCAGTGAGCCAAACCAGGGGAGCTGGGAGCCACCTTTCCATCATCTGTGAGTTTCTATCCTGCAGCTGCAGTTTGGTTTGGTTTAGCTCAGTTCCTTCAGTTTAGGAACAGCATCCCCAAGAGACAGCTCTGGCACCACACCCAGCACTGAACACCTGTGTGTAGCTCCAGGAGGCAGTGACAGGAACCTGTATCCTCCTCATCCCCCTGACAGGTCCCTGAGGACAGGCCTGAGCGCTGGCACCAGAGGAGGGATGGAGCAGAGATATCTCAGGATGGATGGCACACAGCACAGAGGCCCACTGCTGTGTCTGCAGGGTTCATCCCTGCAGCCGACCAGGATACCTGCTGCTCTGGATACGGACCTGGAGCTGATTCCACGCCCGGGGGATCAAAGCTTTCACCCTGACGCTCGCTCCCCCCCAGCACCACCCCGTCCCTCCTGGAGCAGGGCTCTGGGGCTGTGCTGCTGCCGGTGGCTCTGGGCATCCCTGTCCTCCTCTCCAGGCTCCAGTGTCTCCTCTGTCCCGGCTCCAGAGCACCTGGAGCCTTTGGGAGCAATGCGGTGCCCAGCCCGGGCAGGGAACTCGGGACCATCCCCACACTGCTCCCATGGCTTCGGAGGAAAACCTGGGGTCACGTCTCACTCCCTCCTCCCTCTGCATGTCCCTGCCAGCGCAGGTGGCTCTGCTGGGCTGTCATCCTGTCGTCACCATCAAAAGTGAGCTGGACGTTTCTCAATAAGAGGCAAATGTTAATGTAATGGGAGAAGAGATTAAATTATGTACAACTGTTCTGACCCTTCCTGCTATACATCAGAAACACGGAATTACAGGTCAGGGAATAACCGTGCATATAAAAGAGAAGAATCTCCATCATTATAAATTCATGAGGATTCACAGGAAAAATTACTTGTTTGTTTATGCAGAACTGCAATATTGACCTGATTACAGGAATGCCAGGAAACCTCAGAGGAAGCCATAGGGCAGAGGGATCCCAGGCAGAGGCGCGTGGGAAGATTAATACCATCGCTCACCAGATGTGACAACAGCTAGCCTTGGAACATGAAGATATCTCAAAGTTAATGAAGAGATAGGAGTGAGATAATAAAGATAAACATGTCTTTTTGGGTTAGGCTGCCCCACTGCAGCCCTGTGCCACCGCTAACAGGTTCTTCAAAGCCACACTGATGACAGCCCTGCGAAGGCGAGATAATTCATCTTAAAATTGAAGTGAGGAACCAGGAGGCACAGGATGTGGCACCAACATACTGATGACAGTGTCCTTGCCAAGGAAGCAAACAACCTTATTAAGGGAGAAAGGGGAAGAGATGGCTGTGTTAGCAGGGAAAAGTGAGTCCAGGGAATATAATTACAGCCAGGGATTGGTGTCAGTGCCTGTGCTGCCAGGCTGGAGGAGCTGCCAGTTGTCTCAGGTGGGGACAGCAGGGCAGGAATGGCACCATGCCTGGAGCATGGGCTGTTTGTGTCGAGTTCCTCAGTCCTGAAGGCCTTCTAGGAGCCACCTCAGCGCTGAGAGCAGCACAGCAATAAATCCTGGCCAAGCCCTGCAGCACGAAGTGCCTGCTCACTGCTGAGGAGCCATCCTACACTGCCTGCCCACCTCCTGCAACTGCTGCCAGTGTCAGCACAGACAGGGACCGTGCCACCCTGCCACCCTGCTGCCATGCCACCCTGCCATACTGCCACTGTGCCACCCTGCCACCCTGCTGCCATGCCACCCTGCCACCATGGCACCACCATGGCACTGTGCCATCTTGTCACTGTGCCACCCTGCTGCCACCTCCAGCTCCTGTGCTGCCACACCCATCACTCACAGCCCTGAGGAGTGACAGGTGTGGCGCAGGACTTGGGGAGCAGGCGGATGGACAGGTCCTGTCTCTCCAGCACAGGGCACAAAGGCTGCAGTGCGTGAAGGAAGGTGAAATGCCTGCCAGGTGTGTTCAAAGAAGCTGAAGCTTTCTGAGACAAAATAATTAGTGTTGGTGTGGTGTCTTAGCCAAAATCCTGGTCATGGCCCAGAGGAAGCAGCAGATCGGGAGGTTACACACGGGGATGTGTGCACAGGTATCCAGAGGGGACTCCTCTGTGTGTGTGTGTCTGTGTGTGTGTGTGTGTGTGTGCACTCCTGTGTCTCCCAGAGCTGCAAATGTAGAATTGTACAAATACACAAAATACAGCCTTTAGAGCTGCCCTCCCAGACTGGGGCAGGTATCCATCCACACATATCAGAGCAGGAAAGAAGTGATGTGTGAATGCAGCAAGCACTTACAGCGTGTTAAAATGTAGCTAAGTTTCAGACTGCGCTGCAGTCAGAATCCAGCACCTGCTCACTCCAGGTTCCAGAGACGAGCAGTGGGCAGTTCCCTCTCTCCAGACAGATGTGCCAGAGGCCCTTGGGGATGCAGGGGATCCCTGTCACCGAGGAGCAGCTGGCCAAGCCCTGGATACACGGCTTTATCTCCCTTCTCCTGCTATGTCTCCCTGTGCTGCCTCTGCACACCATTCCTGGCCCTTGGAGAGGGCATGGAGAGGCTGATTTATATTTTTATCACACCTTCTCTTGGTTATTTCTCCCAGTGCTGCCACCCCAGCCTCTTCCAGTACCCCCCAACACCAAGTGCAAGCCACTCTGCTCCACCTCTGTCCCTTTCTGACAATGAACCTCTCTTGAACATCTCTCCATGTCCATTTAGCCTGTTTTTGTGGTCTCCTTCATGTCCCTTCTAGTGCTGGCAGACCTACACAAGTCTGTCACCTAGAAATGCCATCACCTCTCAGTTGTTCTCTTCTCCTCACCCTCGATGAGCACCGTGCTGGGGAATCATCCCACTTTCCAGAAGAGAGGTTCTGCTTGAGGATGCAGCTTTCCTGAATCACAGAATTCCAGACATTTTTGGGTGGGAAGGGGCATTAAAGCCCATCCGGTGCCACCACTGTGTCGGTGGGGACACCTTCCACTATCCCAGGTTGCTCCAAGTGCTGTCCAACCTGGTCATCCAATAAGATAAAGAAATAGGATGTGGAAGCAGGGACAGAGCCAGAGCGGTGACATGGAAAATATTCTGGTCAGCCTGGAAGGAAAATTTTGTCAGAGCGAGCCAAGCACGGAAGGAGCAGTGCTGTGCCCGTGCCACACACGTGCCAGGAGTTTGTCTGGATGTGAGGATGTCCCTGCGAGCTGCAGATCCAGCGGGACAGGGTGGGCTCTCCACGGCTGCACCCCACCACAGGACATCACCCCAAATGTCCCCAAATGCCACCGCCACAGGAGGAGTCTCCTCGCAGGGCTGGCCTAGGGACAGGCTGCTAGCCAGGAGGCACAGACCCAGTAAACCAACACGGGAACTGTTGGACACATAAAGCTCCTTAAAACCGGACATGGGAACAGAGACGTGGCGCTTTGAGGACCTCTGGAAAGCTCGTGCTGACGGTGCCTAATGAGCAGGTGTTCTGCACGGGAAGGGAAGCGCTGGCTCCGGAGAGAGCTGGGCTGGCTGCTGAGCCTGCAGATATCCCCGGCACCGCCTGGCCCTGCAGCTTCCCCCACAAGTGCACTCAATTAGACAACACTACGAATTACTCCCGAGCTGACTGAACCTCCTGAGGCTGCACGGAGCAGGATTTTAACAGAACTCTGACGCAGGAGCAAAGCGAGTCGTAACAATTAATTACAGAGGCTGCGAGTGCACATGGTACTCTGTCCGTGCCCTTTCAGGCACTGCCAGATGTGTTATTTCTAAGATTTGCTGAAGCCATTTCAGTTATTTAATTTCTCCATCAGCGTGAGCTCTCAGAGCAGCAGAGCTGGTGCCCGTGAGGTGGGAGCTGAGCTGGGCAGGACCAGGGTGTGTGGGGGAATTGGCATTCCCTGCAGGCACAAGGGACATGGTGACTTCCTCATCAGGAGTCAAAGACATGAAAGAAGTAAAATTACAGAGCCTTGATGGAGAAATCAAGGAGAGATGTGTATTTTGGGAAGTCTCCTTTATGCAGAGTATTAGAAAACACCAATCAGTCGTGTTCAGGGAATCTGAGGGAGCAGCCAGACACTGGCGTGTCCTCTGCATGACAATGAAACCAGAGGCTGCCCGGATTAAAAATAGCGTGAGAAAAGCATAAACAGTGGCAGCAAGGCAGGAAAATGCCATTTTCCCATGGCGTAGCAGACATGGAAATTCACTGGTGATGGAGCAAGAGGGAATAGGACTGTGAGATGATACAGAAGGAGCTGGCAATGCCCATTCCCAGGGCTAAGGGCAACAGGGAGGGGTCAGTCCATGCCCTCACCTCGGCCGAGCAGGAGCTGCTGATGCAGAATCGCCGCACGCTGAGGTCCTGCACGGTGTGAACGAGACATTCCCTTTCCCACCTCAGCAAGGAAAGTAAAATTATCAAGTCTGCACAAAGAAAACTCCCTCCACAAGGACTCTGGTGCAGAGCAGACCAGCTGCTCCTAGCCCACCATGGGGCTCAGATCCATCCTCATCCTCCTCTGAACACCTCGCTGCAGAAAGGCATTTTCCCTGTGCAAGGTCATTGCCAGTGGTGCAGCGAGCTGTGTCCAGTTAGCTCCCAGCTCCAGGAGAGCCCCACGGGTGGGAGTGGAGGGGCTGAGGGTGCTGGAGGCTTCTGCGCTCTCTCAACTCTAATTTGTCTGCAAAGGAAGGAGTACGGGATATCTTTGATGGAAGCCTGACCCTCTTGCAGCAGCCCCAGGGTGATCGCTGGAGCAGCTGTGTGTGAATCCACCTGCCTGCTGAACGAGCCATGCCAAGCACCCCGGGGAGGGGTGAGTTTTTAAAGGCGACGGAAAGAGACATCAGGAATGCCCCAGCTGATAGCTTCGGTTTTATCTGCGTTCATTCCAATTGCACGTGTGCAGCCTGTGCAGGCTCTGCAGGAGTTTGTGTCTCACCAATCCCACCTCTGCACCTTGTGCCCATCCCAGGGAGCGAAGCTTTCTGTGCTGCACTAAGTTAGTCTTGAATCCCAGCTCCAGCTTGGCACAGCTCAATCCCAGCTCCAGCCTGGCTCAGGTCAATCCCAGCTCCAGCCTGGCACAGCTCAATCCCAGCTCCAGCCTGGCTCAGGTCAATCCCAGCTCCAGCCTGGCACGGGCTGGCACTGCTGTGGGGCAGTAGCTTGCAGGGAGATGGGAACTGGCTGTGGGATCCTGGGAAGATCCCTGCTGCTCCTGTCACCCAGCACGGGTCCTGCTGCCCCTGTCCCTCCACTCCGCCGTGTCCTTGCCCCTCTGCAGCCTCAGCATGGGCTCGCTCTCCTCTCGGCCTCTCAGAGGCCAGGAATGGGCCAATCAAACAGTTCTTATCCAGAAATCAAAAATACCTGTTTTGTTTCTCGGCTTTTCCTTATCTTTATGAAAAAATGAATTTTAAATAAAAGAGGAACATCTTCAGTTAAAAAGCACTGAAACTATTAAAATTTTTTAAAATATTTAGTTTCACCAATCTTTTGCACGGCATGTAGCAGTGTCCTAAAATAAAAAAATTCAGTAGCCCCTTGATGTGGTGCAATACATCAGTTTTGGGGGTTGCTTTCTATATTTTCTGTTCATTTCTCTCTGTATTAAATTTTGTATTGAATAATCAATAAATTTTATGTAAAAAAAATTTTGTATGAAAAATAAATTTTGTATGACAAATAAATTTTTTACTGAAAAAGGAGCAAAATATTTTTCAAAAATATTTTACCAAAAATTTTGGAAAAAGCCATTTCACAAATGTTTTCCTCCAGCTGGCAGGCAGCGTGTTTGGGCAGGAGGGCAGCGAGAACAGGCAGATGTTTGGGACAGGACAGTGCCCTTCTCCCAGCTCAGGGCTCCGCGTTTCCTGCGGAGCCCCCAGCTCTTCTCTCCAGCCGTGGCTGCCATCCCCAGCCCTGAGGGCAGCTCTGACTCGCTTCAATTTATGCCAGGCTGCGATGCTAAAGAGTGTCTGCAATTATCCAGTCGAGTCTATTGCTGAGATCAGACCGTGCAGGTGCAGCAATGGAATACATGACTGCTTGTCTGAGCCCCGAACCCAGTCCGTGCGAACACACACAGACATCTCGGTGCTCATCTCCAGTCCCCACTCCCACTGAAACTCTCCCGGTAAGAGTGTCTGTGGTAAATTCATTCTCACCTGCAGTCCCCCACATCCGTCACATCAAACCCCTGCAGACTTGGCAGGTAAAGCTTTAGGAGCCGCAGCCTGCGCCGGGGCTGCTCGGTGCTGGCTGAGACACTGCACAGAGAGCGCAGCACTGCAAACGCTGCCCAGCCTTGCATCTTCACATCTCTGATTCTAATTTTAATCGTTGTTAGTCAGATGAAAAAATCTACTTAATTAGCGGTGGGGAAAACTCTCTTCCCTGTGCGCTGCTTTGTGCCCCGGGTCTGTGGCGGTCGGCTCTGGCTGAGGATCCCAGGGCATCACCATCCTTTGAAACCCCTTTTATCCCCTCTCACAAAGAACTGCCGTTGATAGCTGGAACATGGATTAGGGTGGAATGATTCTACGATTCTATGGACTGTTCTCATTAAATACCTGAGGAACAAAGAAAAGAAAAGTTTTATTTTTAACACAAAGTTACCCGCTCTGATGTCTGATAGTATTTTTCTTTGAAATTATCTGTGTTCTTGCTTGGATGAAATAACATCAGCTCACTGTGGGCAGGGAACTTACATCCTGGATACTTCCGTGCTCAGCCACTCACATCCTGACCAGGCTGCACCGTGGGCTCACCTCACAGTTTTGCACAACCACAGACACAAAGTAATTAATTTACACATAAAAAATGGATTCCTGTAGCAAGTAATCATCCTGCAGTTTGCAGCAGCAGCATCTCACCAGGTGTGTGAGGGCTACCAGGGGAGACCAAAGTGCCCCACGGCAGGAGATCACAGAACCACAGAGTACTTTGGGTGGGAAGGGACCTTAAAGCTCATCTCATGCCACCCCTGCCGTGGGCAGGGACACCTCCCACTATCCCAGGGTGCTCCAAGCCCCATCCAGCTTGGCCTTGGACACGTCCAGGGGTGGAGCTGCCTGGCACTGGGTGGCCAGCGGTGCTGGTGCTCAGTTGGCACAAGAGACCTCAGGAGGTCCCCAAGGCTCCACTGCAGAGACCCCACAGATGGGTGAGACACAGCAGGGACCGAGTCCTGTCCCACACTGTGCCCATCGCACTGCTTGGCCCACAGGCTCCATCCCTGTCCCTGGCCAAGCCATGTGTGTGCCCTGGAAAACCAAATTCTGGCTGAATGACACATCCACTTCTGTTTGGCAACTCGCCTGCATGTGCTCAGCTTTCCCTGTCACACAGCATCCGGCACGTCCTCCTCCCTGGCATTCTGGATTTACACTCTTGCACTGACCTTTTCAAACATGATTATTCCTTCTTCCCACAGAAGGTCTGAGGCTTCCGGACAGATGAATAGATTTGCCCTTATTCCTCCTATACAGAGCAAATATGATCAATAGGAAAATCTTCCCAGTTTTGCCTCGGCTTTCTCTCTCCCACAGATCTCCATGGCCATGAAAAGACTCCCAGAGATGCCCAGCTGCCAGGTCTCCTTCCAACACTGAACCAAAAGACAAAGGCTTTGTGCAGGAACTGGCTTGGGTTTTATGCCAAAACTTGGTTTTTTCCAACCCAAGTGACTCTGTGATTCTATAACTTTTTATGGAGGATGCTGCATCTTTATTGCATTCCTAAAGTTTGAGGTTATGAGATAACTCCAATTTAAGAAAGTTCCAGCAAGATCAAGGAAATAAATGATTTTTTGTTTCATTACTTTTTATCTTCTTGAAAATAATTAAAGCAATAGTAATAAACCCAGGAAGAATCTACCTGAGCTTGCTTTTATCAGTGCAGGAGAGCAAATTTAGTGGGCTCTCTCTTTTCGGGTGAAATTTTTCAGTATTTCGTTTTGACAAATTTAAAATGCAAATGCTTCAAAATTAAATATTGATTTTTTTTAAAAAATAGAAATAAATTACTGTGTATCCTGGACAAGGGTCTCACTGTTTAGTAAAGTTTGACCAAATTCTCTAATGCCTTGCCATCCTCCTATTTTTGGCCTGTGTTAATTTAGAGACAAAATTAAACGCATGAACCAGGCCCACCTTTGCGCTTCAGAAAAAAAAAAGACAAAATGCTATTTTGTAACACATATCTGTGTGGCTGATGACTTTCCCCAGCCAGGAGGGACAGTGCTGATTCCCCGGCGATGTCCTTCCCGCTGTCAGGACTTCGCGTGCCAGCGCCAGGCCCCGTGTGTCCCCGCGGCACGGCCGCAGGCGGCACTGCCACCCGCGAATGTCCGGGTCAGCTGCCGGGTCACCTCCTCCGACTGCAGCCCTGCTCCTCGCTGGCTGCTCTGCCCCGAGCCAGACAGAGGGGCCAGGGATCCCACGAGAGCTCCGTGCCCGGGAAAAGCGGAGCGTTGAAGCAGACTTTGTCAACAGAAGGGAAACAAAAGCACCTGCACAGAGACCAGAGCGCCCAAAGCCGGGGGAAGGTGAGCTGCTCTGTGCCGTGTTCACAGCCCTGGATTAGAGCTTAGCTGGGGACATGCTGTGCTGGCCAGCTGAGGTTCTCTGCATTAACCCCTCAAATACCAGCTGCATTTATTTCAGCCTGTTCGGAATGTTTTCTCTGTGGGGTGTGAAGAAAAGCTATTATGAAAATTAACGTATGGAAGAAAAGACCAAGTTGGAAAGGGCTTGGAGCCACCTGGGACAGTGGAAGGTGTCCCTGCCCATGGCAGGGGTGGCACTGGATGGGCTTTGAGGTCCCTTCCAACACAAAACACTCTGTGATTGGATTCTGTGAAATGAATGCTAAAAGGTTTCTCCTCTTTGAAAATCCCTGTAAATTAGCCCAAATAATGCAAAGAGACATAAAACCTGCAAGAAACTTAGAGGTGAAATTAAATGTAAATATGAAAGTAACATCTTCATAATATCAAACAGCTGAATGCAAGGCTACATAGGGCACTTGCAAACATAGGTGAAAAAGCAGAAAACAAGTCCAGGTAAATATTTCCTTACATTTCCAGTCATGCATATGGTTCTCAAGTAACAGGCCGAGGCTTTGGAGCCAAGTCATGGAGACAAATTGGTTTATTCAGATAGCAGTGGTCAGCCCATGTACAGGGCTTCAAGAGAATTTAGAATTACACTGATCAAAAAACACTTGGGATCTCACGGGACAAACACCCGAGTTCCCGGGGGGGAATCCCTCCTGTGAGCTCTGGGTCCCTGCAGGGAGCCTGTGCAGCAAACAGAGCCCAGGGCTCTAGAATAGGTGATGGGGATATGCAGCCCCAGTGCCGTGAGCAGGCAGGTCCTTCCGCTGCTGCCCTGCCCACCTTCCTCTGCTGCATCACTTCAGTGCAGCAATTATTCCTGAGACTTGACAGCGGTTTCTTGTAATTATATCTTTCCTCCATATCACAGAATCACAGTCACAGACTAATGTAATCATAGACTGCCAGAATCACAGAATTCCAGACTGGTTTGGGTTGGGAGGGACCTCAAAGCCCTTCCAGTGCCACCCCTGCCATGGCAGGGACACCTCCCACTGTCCCAGGCTGCTCCAAGCCCCAATGTCCAGCCTGGCCTGGGACACTGCCAGGGATCCAGGGGCAGCCACAGCTGCTCTGGGCACCTGTGCCAGGGCCTGCCCACCCTCATAGAGAGGAATTCCTTCCCAATATCCCATCTAACCCTGCTTTATGGCAGTGGGAAGCCATTCCCCCTTGTCCTGTCCCTCCAGATTCTTGTCCCAAGTCCCTCTTGAGCCTTTGCAGGCCCCTTTAGGAATCCTTTCAGTCTGCTCTTGCTGTCTCAGATGTTTTCTTTTCTATATTTTCTCGGCACAGAATTGTCATGGAGAGGTCTCTGCACAGACCACACCAGGAGGAGATCTTGGCCTGGGGACATTGGTGACAGGCTGCCACAGAACAGGAGTGTGGGACCAGAACATGTATTTTTTTAAGCACTCCAGGAGATTCAGCATTTCCAAACTGCTCCTCACCCTTCACTGCAGCAGAGACCTCCCTACGCTGCTTGCCCTTGGTGTCCTGGCCTGAGGACAGCTGCCACTTCTGCAGAGAATGGAATGAGCCTCATTTCTCAGCACTAGGGGAGAACTAAAATGTCTAAAGCAGTGTCTGTGTGAGGGGGGATACTCGGAAGCTCCCAGTTTCTCTCTCGGGGTGATGCTCGGCTCGTCCCTGTAACAACAGCTGCTGTGAGATGGGAAGTGGATGGGAGAAGTGGGCAGAGCTCCGAGCCCTGTCACCGCCCCAGCCCCAAACAGGAGCCCTGCCACCGGCACTGCCCAGGGCACGAGGGTGAGAGAGAGGCTGAGGAAGCAGGGATTAGCATCTTCCTGTTGCAGACCTGTATTATGGAAAAGCACTGGAAAGCCCAGGGAATTGTATCATTAACAGAGAACTTAATAGCAGACCTCTATTTTATCTCAGTGCACCATTTGCACAAAAATAGCTGCTCCCTTTCCAGCCAGCACATCTGAAGCAGAGAAGAACAGATCCTATGTTTCACATTTCCAAAATTCTGTGGCTTTTACCCCTGCAATTTATTAACTTCAGATGTGCATCTCCAGTCCCAGAGGAGCTTAACGCGAGCTGGAAGGCTGAGCCCCGGCAGGATCAGTGGCAAACTAACAAGGTCAGTCCCATCCTCCCGTTTCCATGGCGATCGCTCTGATAATATAGAACATGGCAACACCATCCTTCTCCCAGTTCCTCCAGCTCCTCCTGGCTTTGTCTGAGCTCCCCTGGAATGGGGCTGAGATAAAAGAGAGCTCACAGCAAAGAGGGGAGAACCGCTGCGCTGCCTGAGCACATGCTGGGCACCCGGGCCCTGCCCTCAGGAAGGTGAGTTTTCAACAAAGGTTTCCTTCCAAGGGCCTGCTGTGTGTTGGAAAGGTTCAACATTCGCTGAGGCTGCTCTTGGCCACCTGAATCCTGCCACATACTGTAGTTTTTTGTTTTATTCTGTTGATCAGGATGTATTTTCTCCACTACGAGATTTCTTCTGCTCACTTATGAGGACATATCCCTGCTGGGAGCAAAATGGCCAGTGGGTGACAAAGCGTTTTTTGCTGTTGGAAAAAGAGTGGGCCTGGTACCCAAAATATTCCAGGAGAGGATGATGCTGTCACACTGCCCACGGCAGTCTCTCCTCACACCCAGACCTCAGTGAGGGGACAGACAGAGGGCTGGGATGGCTCTGCTCCCCTAAGGGGGAAGGCCACTTTCCAAGGAAGGGTGAGAGTTTGTCACAAAAAATCCTACTTACATCTGAAAATAGAAGCTTTCCAAACCTTAGCTCTTTGGAAGGAAAGCCAGCTCCAGTGGGTGTATCAAGATTTAGGAGTTTAAACTGCTCGTGAAGCAAGGTTTCTGGCTTTGATTGAATAATCCAAAGTTCTGCATTGCAATAAAATGTTTTCAACAAGCAGAACCATTTCCTAGTTCATTGGGAACTATGGAATTACTGTCAAATTGCAGGAATATATGAGTTTGTATATCTGTGTGTGTACATCTGAGTACAGCCGTCTATGAATTCAGGTGTGAATCCCACAAGCACTCCACGAACCTGTCCCTGGAGAGCAGTCATGTCAGCCTGCAGGCCTGTCTTGCTTTGCCGTGCTTTGCTCGGTTTTAATTTGTCAGTGGAGCTCTCAAGTGTTTGTCAGGGCTGTGAGAGGATGGGCCATCAGTCAGGAGCACTCCCAGAAGGGCTCAGCCCTTCGCTCGGATGCCGCAGGAGAGACGCGCAGGCTGTGCTCCAGAGCCGGGGAGCTGAGGAGCCTCGGGGAGCAGCCCGAGCCGGGCAGGGATGCTGCGCCAGCGAGGGCTCAGATGTGGGGTGCACTCCCAGTCCCTGCCCGGAGGAGCTCCAGCATTCCCACCCCGGGGCAGGAGAAGCGCCCGGCCGAGGACAGCGGCTGTGCCCTGTGCCCTGCTGCACTTTGGTGTCTGCCTGGCTCAAGGCCTTCAGCCGGAATGGGAGTGGGAGTGCTCCAGGCCAGGCTGGGCAGGGCTCGGAGCAACCCGCTCCAGTGGAAGGTGTTCCTTCCTGCCCATGGAAAGGTGCGGAATGACAAGAGCTTTAAGGTCTCCTCCCACCCAAGCCATTCTGTGATCAGACTGAAGCCCACCATTTTCTGGTGCATAGAATATTCTGCTCCAACAAAAACTGGGAAATATTTGCAAATTATTTACCTGGAAAGGAAAAAAACATTCCTAGAATACTGAGTGCCATGTAAAATTTCCTTCTGAAGGGACTCATCAAGGGAACAGCCAAATGGGATCAGGAGTGAGGAGCAGTTCCCAGACACCTAAACACATCAGTTCTGAGCGTCCTTGTTCTGCAGCCTGAATGGAGAAATGTAAAATGGATATGTCATTGTGGTGCATTGTATTATCATATTTTAAAGCTGCCTTCAGCTGTAACAAGCTCTGAGGTGTTTTCTGGAGTGATGAAGTATTTAATAAAAGTAAGACAAAGAGTCACTGGAGACCTCAGTGACTTGTGTGCCCTTTGAAACACATTACTGGTCCAAAAGATATTAGCTTAATCCTCTCTTCTGGTTAAACTGTGATTCATCATCTGGAGGAGAAAGATTTCAATGTATCTGCAAAACTCTTTTAGTTTCATTCTGCATATCTAGATAACGTTTCCATACAATTCTCGTTCCCTCTGTGTAGCAAAGGAGATGGATTATAAAGGGTCCATTGTCTGACAAGGATACTTCAACACACAAAAAGGGACAGTGATCAACCTCTAGACTTTCCAGTGTGAATGGTCCCCCAGGTCCCCGTGTCCATCTGTCTGCAGTGTCTGAGGCCCAAGGGCTGCTCCTGCCCGTGACTCCACGCCAGCCTCTGGCAGGTCACAGCCTCAGGCCCTCGTGCCAGACCTAGTGCCCGTGACAACCAAATTTAGACTTCAAAGAGACGAAACTTAGGGTGAGCCCATATGTTTGATTGTGTCTGTGAGATCCTCGTGGTTTTGTCCTCAAATTGCTTTTGATTCTCTGAATCCTCTCTGCTCATCCCGTGCCCAAACCTGTCCTTCGGAGATGGCATTCCAAAGCCAAAGGAATGTTTGCAGTGACACCACCAGCACCAGGACCCTCAGCCCCCAGGGGAGAGCTGCAAACCAAGGCACACTTCTCTCGGCTGTTCCTTTTCTCTCCACCCCTCTCTCCTCAGCAGGATCATTCCCTCAGCACCAGCCCATGCCGTTGGGTTTTCCTGGCTTTCATCAAATCAGCCTGAGGGTGTCAGACCAGAACATCCCTGCTCCCATGGGCTGGATAAGCAGCTCCAAAGCCCCAGAACATGAAATTAAACCTGGAGCCAGGCTGGGTACCGTGATCAGCGTTGGGGCTGGTGCACCACGACCTTGGCACCGCCTGCCCTCAGGTACAGGTGACATTTCTCATCTCTGTTCCAGCTGCAAAAACGTTCCTTTTCCTTCCTTTGCTCCCATCGTTTGCACTACAGCCACTAATGACCCTTTTCTCTCAATAATATAATATAACTATGAAGGCAGCAGTGATTCAACCTAACCTGTATTTAACTGGAATTTGAGGTTTCTTGCCAGACCTGCTGAATTTTCACCGAGCATCCCACCTCCCTCAGCACAAGTCTCTTGCTCAGAGCAATTAACCTTTTTTTTTCCCTCTGTAATGCCTGAATTTCAGCTTATTTTATTTTCAAAAGAAATTATATTCTCTGAACATGCAGCAATCCTATAATTAAAATAATTTGCCCTTGTGCTACAGGGGTTACATAATTGGCAGGGAAGGATACTTGATATTTTAATAACTGAGGCATATGAGAAATTTTTCTCACCTTCAGCTGCCTGTGAACAGAAGCTGCTGTGCTTTACAGCTTCACAATCCTCATCAGTCCTTCTGACGAGTCGTTTGCCCAGAACTTTATTTTCCAAATGACCCAGTAGCTCACTAAAATAAGCCGAACTCCTTTGCAAAGGAAATCAATAATTTTCTACAGTACCTTACTAAGACATTCTTCGTGCTTGCTCCACTGCTACACACAATGGCAAAACATGAGAAGAAGGGAATGTGGGAATGGAAAAGCCGAGTCTGGAATTGGAAAGGGTCATCGATGTCTGACTCCAGAAATGTCCCAAGCCCGGGGCCAGACTCTCATACAGGATTCCTTCTGCTATCACTTCTGGCAGTGGCAAAATTTAAAATTGAACAATAGTAGTTTCTGTCATATTTTGAGAGTTCTGTGTCAGACCATTCCAAGCCAGATATGCAACTGCCAGGGCTTTTAATTATAGAATCACAGAATCCCAGACTGGTTTGGATTGGAAGTGCACCATCCAGTGCCACCCCTGCCATGGCAGGGACACCTTCCACTATCCCAGGCTGCTCCAAGCCCCATCCAACCTGGCCTGGGACACTGCCAGGGATGAGAGAAAAAGAATTTGCAAAAAACCCCATAAAATGAAAAATAACAAGAATTCTAAATATTTTCCAAACCCAAAGGGTGTAATGATGTTAAAGGGTGTTGCTACACCTCCCCTACCTTCCCTTCAGCCCTCCCTGCTGATCTGGATCTGGTCCCAGTTTATCCAGCCCATCCCACTCTGCTGCTCAGCCAGGAACAGAACCGCAGAGTCACAGGACCACTGAGATGCTGTGACTCCAGCCAGGGATCAGTGACTCCAACCACAAACCCAGCACTGCCAAGCCACGCACGTAGAAGCTGCTTGAGAACCTGCCACCACATAACTGAAAATGAGCTCATCAGGTGGAATTCGGGAATTGGAAAGAGGAACAAGGACAGGAAATAACCATAATAGCCAGAAATTGGCCATAATGAGTGGCTGCTAAGGAATACAGGCAGGACTGGGGGACTCGCGCATGCAAATACCTCACTAAATAAAGAGCCAAACAATTTCAGTCATTAAACCGGGAGAAGGAATCCCAGCTCTCTTCCTGGGACAGGATTTGACACAGCCAGCCCAGGGACCGGCGCCCTTCTCTCAGAGCAGGGATCTGTGTGTCTGTCCTGGTGGAGGATTTTCCAGGCAGAGCCCTCCTGCCCCCCCGACCCCCGGACACGGAGCAGCCCCCGGGCAACCAGGAGCCTTTCGTGAGAGAGGCTCTGAGTATTCCTGCAGCCACAGTGCCAATGGCTTGACATTTACACGAGAATAAACCAGGAAAAGCTCTTTTCCAAGCTGGCAAATTTCTTGAGCTGAGCTGTGGGGAGAGCGCAGTTTTTAATCAGGAATTTGGAAGGGCAGCTGTCCATGCCGGAGCCCTGGCACCTGGATGTGCCCAGCTCCTGTCTAACGAGACCACGACAAGCTGCAGGTGATGGAGGAGCCTGGGTGTCACCTCTGAAGGGCCTGGAGCTGTGACAGGACACGCCCTGTCCCTGTGTCAGATGCTGCTGGTTTGGGGCCCTTGGAGCTCCAGTCCAAGCTGCTGAGCCCTGAGCAGCAGTGGGGTCGTTCCCACCTGGACACGTCAGAGAGCACACCAAAGGCGTCACCAAGGCCATGTCAAGGCCATGACACCGGGGCCGCGTCACAGCAGCACAGGGAGGGCATTGCAGAGGGCCCTTGCCCCTCAGTGTAATGCCAGGCAATGCTTTGGTTAGTGCAGAGACAAACATCAAGTATTAGTGCATCTTTCTCATTAGAAAATGAGACGTGGTGCTTTTCATGAGCGGAAGAAGCATAAAACTGGGGAAAAAAGCAGCACAGAAATTTAAATTATTGTTTCTTAAGTCTTGTTTTCTTTTTGCAATGGACCATTCACAGCTGAAATAGCAGAGTGATAATGAAGAGAAAGTTGCTTATACATTTCCTTTTATGTGCATCCTGTGAAAAAATAAGCCATTATTGTCCTACACTAATACAGTTCAGACTAGAATGCAAGATAAGAACACTGGGATGTGGGATGTCAGTCTGTGATGGTTCAAAGGATGAGGGGTATTTTTCACCGCAGTAAAGAATCACATTGGATTCTCTGTATCTTCATTTTCAATGAAAAGATAACACAGAATAAACAATTCTAAGGTAAGCACAAAGAAATCAATAGCACACATATCTTCTGCTGTAATATACAATGGATGTCATATTTTTAATAGTGGTGCTTCAGAAAACAATATAATAAAAATGCACACAACATCTATTTGAGCTGCTATCACTGCTAGTTACAGCCAAAATCACAGATCTTAATCCAGCTTGCCTCCTCCCCCATCATTCCAAATTCACAAACAGTTCATGAAGTTGTTCAACACTTCCATGGAGGCAAAGTCCCGGGTCCCTACAGATGTTCAGGATTTAGGAACTGTGCAGTGTCACTGGCCTGAGCAGAGCCCACGACAGTCCCAGGTCTGAGCTCATCCTTCCTTTAGAATCACAGAATCCCAGAATGGTTTGGGTTGGAAGGGACATAAATCCCACCCAGTGCCACCCCTGCCATGGCAGGGACACCTCCCACTGTCCCAGGCTGCTCCAAGCCCCAATGTCCAGCCTGGCCTGGGACACTGCCAGGGATCCAGGGGCAGCCACAGCTGCTCTGGCAATTCCAGCCCAGCCCTCCCCACCCTCCCAGGCAGCAATTCCCAATTCCCAATATCCCATCTGTCATTGCCCTCTGTCACTGGGAAGCCGTTCCCTGTGTCCTGTCCCTCCATCCCTTGTTCTTCACGAGTAAAAAACGCTCTGAGGATCCCCCAGACCTCCTTTAGCTAGGGACTGGAGGAGTGGGAGCATTGGAAGGGCATCGCTGCTGTCCCCAGGGCAGGGGCTGGGGGGACAGGGGGGACAGGGGCTGTGCCTTCGAGCCTCTCTGAAAGGCTGCAGAGATGTCAGGGCTCCCTTCAGCCACACATCCCCCCAAATGTGATCGCCTAGCACAGCAGTTCTCATCTACATGTAAATGGGGAACATCGATGATTTCCTTCACTTCTGTTAAACTTTCAGGGACAAAAAGGAGGACCTGACACATCTGATTCGCATTGTGATAAAATCACACAGTAGATCCTTGATACACAAGAGTATATATTGATACTTGATACACAATAGGTACTTAGTGATAAAATCACACAATAGATTTTAAGCTTCTTGATTCATTCAGATGCTCTGAGGATTTAGCTGGCACAGATAGCAGGGAAGATAATGCCCTTTATCTAATCACTTTGGTCAGAAGTGCAGTATTTCTGAGAAAAAAGAGCCTTTGTATCACATATCAATTTTGTCGGTAAATTTGGCAAGCATGGTTTTAATTTTAGTTAAAATTTAAAACATACAGTTTAAAACAAAATAAAAGGAGCAATAAAAATCCCGTCCACCATAGCTGCTGCACCACTGGAAAATGGTAAAATGCAAAGCTGGGACAAAACCCTTTGGAAACTCCAACATCAGCTTCTTTTTTCTTTTTTGGCTCTGGCTCCTGAACCTGCTGTTGTTTCAAATTCCCCATGCAGTCAATGCCATCCAGCAATCAATGAAAGCTTGTTCCAGACCAGCCCTGCTTCTCATTCCTGCTTCAATCAATTGAACCTGTCAGGAAGGCACCAGATGCTGCTGCATTTTTCCCTATATAATATTAGGAAGAGAAACACATCCAGTGCAGGGTGTGTGGGGAGCCTGACTTAAGTGTAATTAAAATTAGAGAGCCTCGGTCCCCTGAGAGTGCAAGTATTGACAAATCTTTCACTTTCTCATTTACAACCCCGTGTTTGTGTGCTGCCGACTCTTTCAAAAACAAGCAAACAAGGGAGAAACAAGAAATGAAAAGATATTAAAATTCAAATGGGACAATACCCTGCAGATTTCATTGTGTCCTTACACTGGTGGAACAGCTGCTGGGTGTGATGGGAGCTTTGCTGGGGCAGATGTTAAAGCTTCCACAGGTTGCTCTGTTTCTCTCCTAATGCGTTTCCTTTGCAGAGATGTATTAAGGGAAGACAGAAAGGATAATATGTAAATGATGAGCAGTTCTGCATCTTCAAGGGAGTAAACTAATGCAAGATTAGGTAACAGACAAATATTTGGATGGACCAAAATTTGATACATTTTAAAATATATTTTTGTGGAAGGATTATTGCATTGTTCAGTTCTCCTTATGGTTATAGAAGAAGAAAATATACAGACCACAGATCTTGAAATATATATGTATTAGAATTTTAGAGTTCTGTTCCAGGACTTTATTTCACTGCTGGTGCCAGGAAAGTTGAGTGAGGAAGACGGAGCAGTAAAAGCAGGGAAATACGGATAAAAAATACATCTTACAGGCAGCAAATTTTGACCTTGGGAGAGTGCTCACACCTGTGTTTCTGCCCCTGTGCTGGGGCCAGGAATAATGCACATGCACAAACAGAAAGCACAAACCCCTCTGGCTTCACAGCAATTGTGATGAACCCACGCAGACCTCTCCCAGCAAAATCCAGGACAGGGTCTGGCTAAAGCACTGCTCCATGGGAAGCCATGGGAATGTGTCACTTCACAGAAGTGTGGAGCACGTGGGGGGAAAATCACACTCCAGAAAATACAAAGAGTGAGGTTACTCAGCTTTGTATTTAGCTAAAAATTTTATGTTCTGCCTGTCCTGGGTGAAAGCTGTGCCGGGGGAAGTTTGCATTGGATATGAGGAAATAATCCTTCCCAGAAAGGCTGTCCAGCCCTGGCACAGATGCCCAGGGCAGTGGTGGAGTCCCCAGCCCTGGAGGGATTTAAAAGCTAGAAGGGGAACTTGGGGCATGGTCAGTGGTGGCCATGGGAGCGTTGGGGGAATGGTTGGACTTGATGGTCTTCCAGGGCTTTTCTAAACCAATTGACTCTGATTCTTATTTAGGATCCTCGTGGGTCCTTTCCTACTCAGGACATCCTGTGATTCCAGGAGCAGCTCAGAGTTTTGCAGCAACCACTGAGACACTACAGCAGACACAGCATTGGTGGATGGGCTGATATTCCCATTTTATGTACTGCTGGCTTCTGATAAATTGAGATAAATAAATGAAGTTGTTGCACACCCACACCCGATGAGCTGTAATTCAGCTGAAAATCTGAGTTTCCACATGAGAGGTGCTAAAGGAAAGGAGCAGCAGCAGGTGGACACTGCAGCCTTGTTGACTTTTCCATTTTTCAAATCAGGACATGGTATTTGGAATTAGAAAGGAAGATGAGTAATGATGAGTTAGAAGTGCGAATCTGATAAATTCTCTCTCTTCATGGTGATACCCATCACCTCAGGGAAGGTAGGAGGCTGCTGCAAATGACAGTTTACAAATATTCATGGCAGCAGCATCCCCCTTCTGCAATACAGACGACAGATAAATATTTCCTAGTGGTCTGGTGGCTGACCTGGGCGGCACGTGTGGCTTGCAAACCACTTTTCCTGGCCTGATCTTTGTCTCCTGCAGTCACTGAAGGATGGCTGGCTGGAGATGAGCCTCCCTCATGGAGAGAGGCTGTGCCATGAGCCGCATCCTGATCAGGATGAGCCCTGCAGGAGCCCAGAGCCACAGCCCAAATGGGGCAGCCTCTCACCGCCAGCACTTGGCACAGCTGGTGGTGACCAACCCAACAGCAGCACCCTCACAGTGTGACAAATCCAGCTGCCAAGCGGGTGCTGTCACCCAGGGAATGTTACCGACAGGAGCCATTGAGGTCATGGTTTGCATCGCATGGAAAGGAATGCTGCTGACATTCCCCAGGGTTATAGCCAGGGCTCTGAGGGGAGATTTGGAAATTCACTATGGAAATTCATTATAGAAATTCATCACCTGGTACAGGCCATTCCAAAATAGTGCATTAATAGTCTGGAAAGTGCTTTTGGATTTGGGCCCTTCTTGGATGAAGCTGTGCAGGGAGCTGGGCCCAAGAAACGTTGGACTGGATGATCCTTGAGGTTCCTTCCCACCTGGGACTCCATGATTCCACCATTCTGTGAAGAGACTTGGTGGCTACCGAGCTGGTCCTTGGCACGATGTCAGCTGTAAAATCAGCCAAATAAATCCACAATACAAGTAAAACATGTTGTTAGTGGGGAAAAGATGAGACTCAGTGAAAAAATGATGGTTCTGTGGCTGTCTACAGAGAACACAGAGGGCACCCAGCACCCCAGGAGGGGCACCCATCCCCACAGGAGCATACCCAGCACCAGAGAGGGGTACCCAGCACCCAAGGAGGGATACCCAGCACCCAAGGAGGGGTGCCCAGCACCAGGGAGAGGTGCAGGAGATGCCGAGTCACTCCCTCCTGTGCACACCTGCAGCTGTCCAGGCTCTGTCCTGTCCCATGCCACCCCATCCTTTCTGTCCTGGCTCTCATGGAAAGCTGCAGCAGTTTGCAGCACGACTGTCTGCATTCCCAACACTACTCCATGCAGGGATATCCTGAGTTTTGCTTTCTTCTAAAGGGCTGAAGATTCCTTGGGTGGCGAAGGCATTACCGAGCCTTGGGCTGGAAGCAGAGCTGACTTTGGTACAGTGAGAAGTATTAGAAATCTGGACAGAATGTCCCCAAATCCATCAAGATCTTTAGTGGCCACTTTAATTTTATGGCAAAATGTATTTGTATTTGAAACAGTGAATATTTCAACATACGTAAATATATTTTTTAAATATTGAGGTCTAGCCATGCAGAGAGGCCCAGGGAGGAGGGATTGTGCCAACAGGCCTGAGAGACATCTCACGTCCTTGAAGTATCTGTGGTGTGCACAGCAGCGAGTACCCAGAGCAAAGAACAGGCAACCTGTTTATTTCAGCCTACCACGGATTCTTCTCTTTGATAATCAGAATCAGAATGTAATAAAGACTCAGAAAATCACCTGAAGAGGAGTCAAGTGCTCCAGGGAACAGGGCTTGGAGGGTTGTGCTCTCCAGACCAAGCGAACACAGAGTTAGTGCCTGTTCTGTCTGTCGCTGCAGGGGACAAGGGCTCCCACTTCCTGCCAGCTGCAGGGTGGTAAAGAGAGCAGAGAAAACACATCTGGCCTGCTGAAAAAGCACTGCTCTGTATTCTAGACATAACCCAGAGCTGCAGAGCAACGGAGAGCAGTGGAGAAAGCGAAAAAGTGTAAAAGCATGGGAGCACACCTGGGGAAACTACCCCAGTGCCCCTCTGCCGCTCGGTAGGATGCACACCGTGAGCAGGCAAGTGTCCTGCAGAGCCTGAGGCACGTCACACACTGGAGAAAAGGAGAAGAGAGAAGAAATGTTTCATGTTCACTTGGTAACTCAATGCAAGCTCGTTTGGAGCCAAAACTCCCCCATCCTCTCCTCTCCCCAAGAGTTCCTGCCAACAGGAGCTCCCCCCGTGCCTGGCCGGAGTGCAGCTCCCTGGGAATTGTGCTCCTGAGTCAGCACAGGTTTTGGTGCACTCATCATCAAATCCAGGCTCAGGAGGAGGGGTCACCTACCCAAGGCACAAGCTGCTTCCCTTGTCCCCAGCCTACAGCTGAACACAGGGCGGGGAAGCTGCTTAGGGAGAGGTACCCCATTTATAGCCACTCATCTTTAACCCTTTGCCCTCCCAGCAACTGCAGACTCAGGTCAGCAGCTCCTGCCTTTGGAAATTGCTTTCATGACGATCTGGGCTGTTTTTATTATTAGCCCTCTTCTCTCCAGCACAGGATTTCCCCGGCAGGCAGGACATTGCCCTCTCCCTGCAATGCAGCACAACCTGTGAGCGATGGGGCTTGGCCCCTCCGGAGGGGCTGGAGGCGAGGGCACAGGAATCACATTGATTTTCCTGCTGCAGCAGATCCTCGTGTCCAACAGCCAGGCACTCTGGGGGAAAAGCCACAAAACCCCCGCAGCTGGCTGTGTCTCTGCAACGCTGTTTTTAGGGCTCGTGCCCAGCTCTGCCCACCTGGTCACCACCCCAGTGGCACTGGGGGCACAGCCCAGGGCTCTGGTGCCAGCCCTGTCCATGGCTTTGCTCCCCAGTGGTGCCACCCAAGCTGCAGTGCTGAGCCAGGGTGGGACAGATGGGTGCTGGTGTCCCCTGTGTCCAGAGCAGCGTTGGGGCTGAGCCCCCTGGCAGGCTCTTCCACTCCTGTCCCCCTGCACTGTCCCCTGGGCACCCTGGCACAGCTCTTGGGGATCAGCTGTAGCAGGGAAGGGTCCCACAGCCTGCAGCACTGTGCTGTTCCACCCCTCTTGGAGCAGGGCAGAGCCCAGCCCTCCCAGGACCCTCCAACAGGTCCCACAGACCGGGGGTCCTGAGGGGAGGTTTGTGCTTCAGTTAATCCAAATCATGTTTTGTTCAGCCATGGATCACACAGGCAATGGCAGAGTTTTCCAAAGCAAAGGGGTCACCTGAGACCCCTTTCCCTTCTGAGGTAATAACTGCCAGCTCTCAAGTTGCCATTTAACTCCTGTCACTTGATTTTTGTACAATTCCCGCAAAAACCATTACTGGAATAACAAAAGCATTTGCTAAGCAGAGCTCAATTTTATTTTTTTTTCTAACAAAAGCTCGGCAACAGAAGTGGTGAACAAATTGCTTATGTGATTTCCCTGAGGATCCATCATTCTCCTGTTCATCAAAGTCCCAGTTTTGCTACACCACATGTTTGGTGGGTGCTGGCTGTGCATCTGGAGCGCTCGCTCGGGGCTCCTGTGGGGTCTGGGCACAGCTCTGCCCTTGGCTCCTCCAGGATCACCCCTCGGCCCCAGAGCCTGGCCTGTGCAATAAAGCTCTTGCTCCAAGAACATCCTCTTATTAATTTCCTGAGTTTATGGAGTCAGCTGTCACATAACAGCAGTTCCTTGTCTCCGAAGGAACACGACATGCATGCGAAATGATGGCAAGAATATGCACCCTCAGGACATATTATTTTCTTAACTAAAATTCAAGTGCATACTTATTACCCAAATCTTTGTCTCAGAAACAGCTTTGCCTTCACATGATGGAATTACAAACCACCAGACAGTTTTTAGGACTTGTATGCAAAACTGCTTTTTAGCATGGCTTTTATAGTTGTCTTATTTATCTAATCTCCATGAGTCATAATTCCTTTAGGATCACTTTCTTCTTTCTACACTTCATCTCACCAAAACAAATTAAAAAATCAAAAAGCAATGGAAAAAACAAAAGCAGGCTCCTGCTCCAGCCCGGAGTTGATGAAGTGCCGCACATAATTTGGATTTGATGCACCATTTCTAATAGGAGGAGACACCCACAGTACCCATGAAGAGAGTCCCCAGGCAAGAGACTCGGGCACAACATCTCCCTTGGAAAGGAAAAAATTGGAGAGGTTAAAAAAAAAAAAACGAAGCAAGAGGAGGTGGAGTCCTCATCCCTGGAGGGATTTAAAAGCTGTGTGGATGTGGCACTTGGGGACAAGTGGTGGCCTTGCAGTGCCAGGGGAACGGTTGGGCTCCATAGTCTCAGAGGGCTTTCCCAACCTAAATGATTCCATGAGCTGATTCCCAGTGCTCACCGTGGGCATTCCACAGCAGAGGCAGCCTCTGCCTGCCCATGCCAGGACCATTTGCAGTGACTTTTACAGGCAGCAGCTGTACCAGTGCCCTGCTGACCGAGGACAGAGCACAGGGGACAGCTTAAGGCACCCCTGGCTCATTTCCATCTGCAAATTCTGCAGACCATGTAACACCTCTTCCACCCCGAGAGATGTGAGGAAACCAAGGACAAAGTGTTGTGTGAAATGTGATTGCAGACAGTCAGGAATCAGCCTGGGAATGACTGGGAATGTTTAATCTATGAGAAATTCGTATTACAAAAACATAGAAATATGAGATTTAAACAGTTTTCACATCTGGAAAAATACTTCTTTTCCCTTACTGTCACTTCAGTAGCAAAACACAGAATCTTGTGCTATTCTGATTGGCCAGAACACCTACAAAATGATATTAACAGTGATCTTGCAGAGCGTTCCATCAAGATGAGACACGGCTAGCTGAGCCGTAAATCTCTGTGAGGAAATGTTACTGGAACTGGATATCTTCTACATCTGCCCATCACTTTGCTCTTGCAGGCTAAGCTGGGACAGGGATAATAAAGCGCAGCTAAGCTGTTGCTGTGCCAAAGCCCATCCTTTGTATTTCAGTCACAGCAGAGCAGAGTTTCCTCAGCCAGTGGCTCTGCCTGGGGCTGGAATGGCCCCGTAAACAAGGACCGGTGACAGGCTGACTGCTCCTGAACCTGCTCTGTCATGGCCCAACAGCAGCGAAGGACATGAGCCCCAGCCCTGAGCTCAAACCTGAAATGTCCAGCAGGATCAAAGGTGGACAAAAGAGAGAGGATAAGTGGAGCTGGAGAGTACAGGTGCACCAAAAGCAGCTGGGAATGGGAATTTCTGTGGGTTCTGGGGCCAAGGATCACCAAGAAGCTGCTCTCACTGAGCTGCTTCCTTTGTTTAGTAAAAGTCTTCAGACTTCAGACTTTCTGTCTGAAGAGGAATCAACAAGGAGGGGATTTGGGTGAAAACACAAAACAAGGGTATTTTCAGTACACAGGAACAGAGGAGTGACCATATGGAGAAAAGAGCAGGGCAGAGCACAGCAGACCTGTTTCTACTACTGCATCACACGAGAAGGAAAATGAGCCTTGTCGGATGAATCCATTCATTTTTAATAAGCAGTCTGATGTGGGTGAACTTCAGTTTCAGGTTAAATATCCCCTCAGTCTTTCCATATCCTGAAGCTGCTTGTGCAGTGTTCAGTGACGCCGAGGCACTGCAAGGGAGGCTGCTCTGGGGGCACGGCCAGAGCATCCCACCGGGATCCGAGACCTGGGGCAGCCCAGTGCTCCACCCTGAGTGAAAGCATCAGTGCCCTCCTGCCCTCCCTCCCCCAAAGCTCTCCCCCACCCCCGGCTTTGGGCAGGGCCAAGCCAGCTCAGCTCCCTCTTGGGGCACAGAGGAAGGCAAAGCCCAGAGCCCCCAGCCTCAGCAGCACCGGGGCTTTGGGGTTGTGGCTCCAGCTGTCCCCAGGCAGGTGCTCGGGCAGGTGCTGGCACAGGGGCGGCCCTGGGGGCACCAGAGCTGTCTGCCTGTGGGACAAATGGAACATCACCACGTAGCAACATCAGCTTTGAGGCTGCATGTGCCCAGGCACCACTGCAAGGCCCCTGCCCTGCCTTGGCGGGTCTCTACAATCATTTTCTGGTGGTGCCTCCATCTGCTACAGCTCCTCAGGAGCGCCCAGACGAGTCCCCATGGAGCAGCACATCGCTCTGACCTCTGAGGACTAAAACAAACACCGCTGACCCAACAAGCAAGGATGAGGCAAGGATGAGTTCTACATCACAATGACATTTATCCACTCCTGGAAAATTACTGATCATTCATATTGATTCTGTGGCCTGGGTGCAGTGAGTTGAAACATCAAATCCAGAGATCTTCTGAGCTGAAATTACAAACATGGCCGAGAATGAGCTGGGCTGAGCAGGAGATTGAACTTGGTCCATTCCTGTTGTGTTGCACCAGCCACAGAAGGTTTGCATTATCTTTGTCTTTGAAATTCAACATTTCATCAATGTCCCCTGCTGGAGCTGTTCCAGATAAACCCCGCTGGAGCAGGGGATGGGTCTCACACCACCCACACTGGCGTTGTGAGTTTAGCAGGGAATGCCTGACCCCAAACACTGTAGTGAGCACACACAGGAAGCTGTCCATGGTGTTGGGGCTTTTCTTCAGGTTTTACACTAACACTCTGAGAGAACGAGCTGTGAGTGCTCTGCAGCAGCTCCAGGGCTCAGGGCAGCGAGGGAAGTGGTCAGTGCGTCCTGGCCCACCACTGCCACAAGGAGAGCAGGATCTGGGATCAGGAACCTGAGGAAGTTCTGCTTAACCACAGGGCTGCTCTGTAGGGAAGAGGAGAAAAACATAAAACAGGAAAATTAAAGGCAGGGAAGATCAGGGCAGAAAGGGGCAGGATGGGCCAACAGCCCCCCCAGCAGCCCCCACAGTGTCCCCAAAACCATGTGTGGAGCATCCCAAGCAACCAGCAAGCTCCAGGGTGAACCTGCTGCTCAGCCAGACTCCATCTTCTCTTTGGTGCCCTTCCGTCCTCCTGGAAGCTGCTCATGGGTGAGTACAGGACTGAAGCAGGACATGGCTGCTCTGATCCTGGCAGCCTGGGGCAAACCCGAGGCTGCAGGATGGACCCAGCCTCAGAGCAGGTGCGATTGGTGTCCGATGGGGCATTGAAAAGCCTCATTGTGGGTGCCCTGCGCAAAGCTCCAAAACCCACCAGAGCTGCTCTCCTGCCTCCCTTCAGCCCTTGCCTCTTTGCAGAAACACCTTCACCCCCAGAATCACCTGATCAGACCTGGCGTGGCTTGTGCAGCACCTGGGAATGCCCCGAGGGGTCCGTGACCCACTCCTTCCCCAGGGTGGGCTCTTGCCGTGCCAGTGGATCCAGCCTGACCCAGCAGCCTCACTGGAGTGCACCTCGTTCCAACACTGGGCACTGAATGCCTTCCAAAGGACATTTTTCCGCTGCAAATCGTGGTCGCGTCTGGGACTGGAATTCTGTTAAAGCCTGATCTCTACACAATGTACACGTGTCCGTGATTTATCTACACAGGCTGAGTTCTCGAGGCTACAGTTTTTAATCAGCGCTATTTGCATTACATAACGTCTTTTATTTCAGTCTGCATTTTGCTTTAATTAGTTCTTTGTTAAATACATCAATGGCGATTCTACTCTGCCAAGTAATTCCAGATTAATTGCATTTGTTAAATCCTTTTCTTGTTTCTCATTTTTCCTGTGTTCCAAGGAGGCAGCATATTTGGAAATTAATGTTATTTTCAAATCATTACATTGCACAAACTCATGGGCATATTTCAGCTAATAAACCTGAATATTCCCAGCTCTGTGAGTTGCTCTCCAGCCCAGGAGGATGGAAGTCTGGCTGTGCTGTACACGGGGCTGTAGCTGATGGGTGATCTTATTCCTAGTGTGACACTGGAAGGAAACTCTCCAGGAAAACAAGGAGAGTAACACAGGGCAGATCTTCCCTTCTCCAGGTTTTGCTGTGTTTCTTGGTCTGGCAGCACAGAATTTAACATCCGTCATGAGATAAACACACACATATGGACCTATCAATAAGGGTTGGTTGCACACAGATTCTTCTGAAGTGTGGGGAGGAGATACCTGATCCTTGGGGATGCTCTGACCCACCAGGAAAAGCAGAACAGCACTGAAAGGAATGGATTTCAATTTCCAGAAATTAAAAGGAAGGAAAAAGATCAGAAGAAAATTAAAAAAGAAACTGTAGATAAAATGCACTATAATTAACTGGTGAGACAATTCAGTGATAGGACATTTTAGACATGGAGGGACAGGATAAGGGGGAATGGCTTCCCACTGCCAGAGGGCAGGGCTGGATGGGATAGGGGGAAGGAATCCTTCCCTGGGAGGGAGGGCAGGCCCTGGCACAGGTGCCCAGAGCAGCTGTGGCTGCCCCTGGATCCCTGGCAGTGCCCAAGGCCAGGCTGGACATTGGGGCTTGGAGCAGCCTGGGACAGTGGGAGGTGTCCCTGCCATGGCAGGGGTGGCGCTGGGTGGGCTTTGAGGTCCCTCCCAACACAAACCAGTCTGTGATCCTGGGATTCTATGTCCACCTGAAGGTAACATGTCACCAGTGACAGCTCAGAGCAAAAACTCTGACTCCCACACAGTAACAGGAGCTACTGGGATAGACTTGCTGGAGCAGACAGCGCCCAGGAACAGAGGAGATGTTCATAAAGACCATTTTGGCTTTGAGAAAATACTTTCCAGGCAGTGACACAGCGCACAGGTGACCCAGGGCACAGCTGATCCAGAAACAGAATTTGTGTCTCTGGCTGGCCACAGGCTACCTTTCCTAAGGAAAAGAGGTTTCGTTTCTTCTCCCCCTTCCCATCACTGAGTTTCAGCATCCCTGAGAAAAGCTGGCTGGGGAGCAAGCCCCAGAGAGCAGCCCAGGAGGTGGGACCCCTGTCTGGGAAGCAGAGCCTGGGAGCATCCAGCTCCCGGGGGCTGAGGGAGCAGCAGCCGACAAATCTACAGCAAAAAATACACTGAATTTTTAAAAAGCAATTAAGGACATGTGAGTGTGGAAATGTGCATCCAGGCGAGGGATTTCAGGGAAGAGTTATCTTCCAGGGCATGATGCAGGAAAACCCTGTTCCTCTGTGCAGGAGCTGCACACAGGCATGGAACTCATCGGAGAGTCCCACTGACAGATCCTTAATGAGATTTCAGATAATGATCTGGGCTTTGTTGTTCATTATTAAAAAAAGCTTCCCACAGTGTCAGGCAAGTGCAGTGCCTGGGAATAGGCAAACTGGACAGGCACTTTCCTGATGGGAGAATGGAGTCTGCTCACCTGGGAGGAGGTATGTCCATTTTTTCCACCATTGAGCTGTGTATTTTAAGGATTCACGTGTGCTTCGTGCTGACTAACTCTGTAATAGCTCCTGGGAAATACTTCTTTTCCTCTCCCCATCACAGAGAGCAAATTCCACTTGCTATTATTCCCAGGACAGCTCTCCTCACCTCACACCGTGGCTTTGCTCCCTGCCCTGGCTGGGCAGGCTCCTGGGACAGACTGAGCATATCCTGTGCCTCTCGGGGCCAGGTTTAGATTGGATAAACCCCGTGGGCATTCACAGCTCAGTCCTGTCTGTTGCCCTGGTCCTCCCAGAGACTTGGGGTTAAACAGCTCCTGGCTGGAAATGTTCAAACCTCAGAAGAGACTTGGGGTTGAACCGCTCCTGGCTGGAAATGTTCAAACCTCAGAAGAGATTTTGAGGGGAAAAAAGCCATGTGAACAGACAAACCACACCTGCCAAAGCATCTGGAAGTCCAATTGCTTGCCAGAGGTGGAGACCTCAGCACCACTCCCCCCAGGCACTGGGGTATGGGGGCTCGAGAAGAGCAGCCACTGTTGTCCCTCTCCTGCGTCACTCCCAAGCCAGACTGTGCCAGGACACAGAGCAGCTCATGGCCTGGGGTGACATCCCCTGCTCAGGACGGTGTTCAGTGACCCCAGACTGGCATTCCCGGATCTCCAGGTCTCACAAAGCACCCGTGGATGGGAAGCAGGTCACAGAACCATGGGATGTAACTCTGCTAGGACTTCCATCGGGCCTGACAGTTCATGAGCTGTGAGCTCAACATGACACAAACCGAACGCTGTGACCACACCTGTGACCAAACTTTCCTGTTTTCACACTCCCAGCCTTTCCCGTTTTGTTGCTTTGTTCCTGCAAGGTGACCTTCCCTGGGAGCTGCAGCCCTGCAGAGCTGCCCAGGCACACAGAGCTGTCCCTGACAGGGCTCGGTGTGTGTCCCCTCCTGGGGTGTGTGTGTCCCCTCCTGGGGCCAGGGGTTCTCTCCCTCCGCACGGGAAGGAGCAGCGATCCCACCACGGACACCTGTGACAGGGTCAGCCGCTGCCCACGCTCCAGCAGCGCCCGGCACCAGGCTCTCAGCTCTCCATCCCACCCAGCACCCTCAGGGCGATGACCTGCGAGTGCCCCTTTTCCACAGCACCCACACCAGCCCTCTCTCAGGTTCTAGCCCAGAGAAAATGGAAGTTGTGTTCCAGGGAAACATATTTTCAGGGAACTAGCATCACATGCTGTCTTTCCGTGATTTTGGCCCCGTGCTCACCCAAACCAAGCTGGTTTGTGACCATGAGTAATACGCTTTGGTACCTGAAACTATCAAGGAGAGAATAAATGGGAAATCATAGATTTTTTCTTTTCAAGACATATTACTGTCAGCAGCAGCCCTATTCCATTTTCACATCAGGAGCAGGGAATTCATTATTAATCTTGCTGCTGGAATGATCCACAATTCTATCCCTGTCTCTGTGTTCCTTATCTCATTTTTCTCAGTTTCTCTTTCTGTCTCTTTTCTGTCCATCCCTAAATGATCTCACATCCAGGCAGCACTCCATGTTTAGTCACACAAAGGGAAATGTTAAACAGCTTCCTTTGATTTGTGTTTAGCTCTCCTCTCACATGTGTAGCAATTTCACACTCAGGGTGCTCACACTGTTCTTTACCTGAATATTTCATGAGGGCACAGGTGTGGTGGCTGCCCCTGGATCCCCACAAGAGTCCAAGAAATATTCCTCTGGAGCTGGACTGCTCCAGAGCCTCACACACAGAGGGAATCTTTTGGCACTGATGGACTGACTTGCGCTGAAGCACCCCAGAAATATTCTTCACAAACAGGAAAGCTTCAGTCTAAGGCAGCCATGCCCTCAGGGGGAGCTCTGTGAGAGCCCTGCAGCAAGGGAAGAGTTTTCTTCAACCTAAGAGCAAATAAAATGTCGTAACATTGAAAAAAAAAAAGAAAAACAAGATGAAATGCGACACTGCTGTGCTACAAGGTGTTGTCAGTGATTCCCAGAGGTTACACATTAGTACAACATTATTTCTTTAAAGAAGCAGCCACTGTGACAAACTCACTTGCAGGTTCTGGAGCGAGAAGGCAGAATTGTGCATCTCCATTATACTCACATTATGTAAATGTGTGAGGATAAAGGGCAGAGATTGTAAAACTGAGCAGATATATGGGAATGCTGACCTTTGCTGTGCTGCTGCCATGTGCAGGAACGTTACAGAGCTAGGGAAGGAGCAGAACAGCAGCTGAGTTATACACACAGCAGTGAAATGCAAGAGCTGCTCTGGCAGGCTGCAGGATCTCTCCTCCATCCATCTTCCGGGTTAATGATTCATAAGAGACCCGTGAAGGTCAAGGACTCTCTCAAGTGTCTCCTCTCTGCTGGAATCCCAAAGGAGGCAGAGGCAAAGGTAATTTGGATGGTTGTATTTGTGGTAGGATAATCTGCTCTGTCGGGAATCCAGTGCAGAGGAATCTGCAGGTGTGTCTGGGGCTACAAAGTTCCCTGCCCAGCTCAGAGCTGGTGAGGACACCCCAGGCCCAGAGATCTGCTCAGAGCCCTGCTGTGGGACAGTGGCTGGCTGTGGGGAATGGGAAGAGAGGGTTGGAAGCTGTTTCTTGGGCCTGTGTCTGTGGGCTGGAGCTCATGGACCTGCTCTGTGTTCAGGGAGAATGGCAGGTCCAAGGTGTCTTGGGCCCCCCATTGCCAGGGAGGGTCACAAGTCAGGAAAGTGCAGGGACATTTCTTTGGCATCTGTTTCCTCAGTCACAGCCCTCACAAGGAGAGCGGAGAGGACACCAGGGAAGACCCACGAGCGTGGCTCCTTGTTGACACAGGATTCCACCTGGGCACAATCCTGTGCCGTGTGCTCTGGGGTGACCCTGCTCGAGCAGGAGCTTGGATCAGAGGACCCTGTGGTCCCTCCCGAGCTGACCCCATCTGCGGTGCTGTGATCCTGCCAGGCTGGCAGAGCCGCTGCGAGGTCACAGGAATGCACAGCACCTCCATCTCCCTGTGGGAAACAGGGAGGGAGGAGGCACAGCCTGTTTGACTCCTGGGGAGCACACAGGAAAGGAACCCCTGCACAGACACCCCAAGCCCCATTCGCTGCCAGCCGCGTCTGCTCTTCTCACCACACGTGTCGAAAGAAAGGCTGATTCTCAATGTGAAGCTGAAAGGGCACGTGTGGTGCCTCCTGGGAAGAGGACGTGGGATCTGAGCAAAGCCAGAACGCTGAGGAGTTCAAGGTGTTGGAATTGTCGTGGTTTAAGGCTCTAGACACAGATAATGTTACACCAAGGTCAAGTATTTTGGATTACCATTTCTGCAGCTCCCAGCTCAAACAATCTTCCAGCAAGGTGAAGCTTTGACTGACATTATTACAGCAATTGTTCCCAAGTAAATCCTGTTTCCTGATTTTCTAGGCAGGCAGAAATAGAAAGAATTGGGAATAATTGCCAAGTAATCTTTTGCCTATGTGGTGGTTTTCTCACTCTCCAGAGTCTGAAATTGGCTGTGGAAGAGAGCTGGAGCCTTTGAGGCTTCACTTGTGGGATTGGACTGTGTTTACATGGTTCTGAATAGGATAACTCCTAAGGGTATCTACAAAACTAGTCCTGCTCCAGGAACAAAGGAGGATTCTTCCCATGAATCAAGAGGGAGGACAGAAAGATCCAAGCACTTCTATTTAATAGCACAAATGGTCCAGAACTTGCCAAACTGCAAAGTATTGCAGCAGGCACTTCCAGAACCTGCTTCAGCATTTTGTTCCCTACTTTCCCAAAAAGATGAATAATGGTAAGGGTTTTAGTAGCCCAGAAAAACAAAGCAAATAAACAAACAAATAAAACCCCGATATAGGGTAGCAATTAAGTGAAGCAGAAGTGAGGATTCACAGGAATAAGGAATGTAGGCCCCAGCCTAATCATGATCACAACCACAACCAATGATCCAATGGCTGGAGAACCTTTCAAAATAATGGGAGGACAAGAGCAAACATGATATTAAGCAAGAACCTTGGCATGGAAGAAGAGATGAGTCCTCTAAGCCTATCTATGAGGCACTGTGATGCTCCACACAGACTTTGACAGGGGCTCCTAGCTGGCCTGGGGAGGTTGCAGTGGCTGCTTTCAGAACTTCTCTAGACCAAACATTTATAAATCCTTGAGGCTATCAGGGATGGTGACTTAAATGGCTCCTTACCTGTCTGTTTTCCTGACGAGGAAATACAACAGTGTTAGGGCAATTAAATAATTTGCTGTTGTGTAACCTCCAGAAGTAATTGTGACCTGACTGGTTGAATGTCACTGCCAAACATTTCATCAATACAGGGCCACACGGAGTTTCCATCCCGCAAAATCAATAAGAGCTGGGCACTGAGCTTCCCTGCCCCATGTGACAGCTGCAGTGGGGTACACTGCTCCTCCCCAGGGACCCCCACAGGATCCTCGCAGGATCCCCACAGGATCCCCGCAGGATCCCTGCTCCACTCCCAAATTCTGTTGCGCAGGGGAGAAGCGCTGGTGACACAGAGCACAGCTGATTTATTTTAAGGTCCCTGGTAACTGTTTGTGACATGTAGGCACAAGAGTCCATTAAACACACAGAATAACCTTAAATGGTGTGTTTGCATAGGGAGGATATAAAAAAGAAGGAAAACAATGAAAAGACATTTGCTGAACACAGACCTCTGCCACTTATTTCACATCGGTTCAACCAACCCCGTCCTATTAGGAACGATTAATGTTTAAGGGACATGGAAAGTAAAATGGCCATAATAAACAGACACTGCTAATAATTACCACTTAGTTCTGCGTTCTAGTGAATTAATGGCATGGCACAATGATGAGTATGAACTCTCAGTCCCAGCTACGGGTGCTGAGCAGGGGCTGCACAGCCCCCTGCCCACTGACACAGCGTCTGATGCAGCAGCTGACTTAGTGCCACGAGTCAAGGACAGGGCACTCTCTAGGAAAGAAGCAGATTTAGTGCCTCATAAAGAATATTTCCTTTCTCATAAAGAAATATTTATATTTCTCTAATCATTCCTTTAGCAAGAGGGTTCACAGAAGGGCAGAAACTATTCCGGTAAGCCAAGAGAGAGGGGGTCATTCCCAAAATCTGCAAAGGGCTGCCAAGGGGGCTGGGAGGAATAAAATTATTTCTAAAAGAGATCAGTATAAAATTCAAAAAATAACAAAAGAAGTACAGAAGACACAAATCTTAGCCACAAGCTCTGATAACAAACCCAGTATCGAAAACTATGTATCTTTCCCTTGTTTTTCCCATTTGACAATGACACCACCACCATCCATCTTCAGTGGGTGGTGGCATCCATGTTCCTAAATCAAAGGTGCCTTCTTCTCTGGATGGGGTTCATGGATAAATTCTTTTCTTTAGTGAGGTTTTAAATGTGATCTTCCACATCATCCTTGAGGTCAAACAGGAAGCTGGCCCTGCATGGGTGGGTGATGAGGCAGAGGAAAAGCTGTGTGGGGAACAGGACCCAAGGGCTCCAGTTCAGACCAGTGCTGCTCAGAAGTGATGCTGACCAGGGGTCAGTGGTGAGGTGGGTGGGATCTTTAATCTCCTCCTTGAAGCCCTGGATGATGGGACAGGATGAACAGTTGGCAGATGCCAGTGAGACAATGCCAGGGGAAAACAGACTTTTTACTGCTTGTACATATTAAACTAATAGGCACTTGGGCAAGCCAGGCAGCAGAAAGCTGCCCTTTGTACTTTCTATAGATATCACAAAATTTCTGCTGTATTTTCAACAGAAATTAGAGGTTAGCAAAGGAAAGGAAATTCATGTGAAGCAAACAGTGGCAAAATGGTTCCCAAATTCAAGGAAAGCTTGGATCATGGATTGTCAGAAAATACCTGTTATCTTTATCACAGCTATAAAAACGCCAGGAAGAATGCCTGGAACACAGATATGAAAGACCACAGTCACCCTTCCATAATTCCAATCTCATACCTGCATTTACATCACTGACTTAATGAAAAATAAGTTGTGATTCATTCACTCTAGACAGCCTGGTGGAACATGACAGAGAAATAACAAGATATTTATATATTTGTCACTATTTGTGAGAATTATTCAATAAGGCTATTAATGGGTATGACATCTTTTCTCTCTTCGGGAAGCTCCTCTTACTGTGATTAGCCAAGATGTTACCAAGAGCCTCTCCAGCCCTGCCCTGGATTTTTGTGGAAGCAATCCTTCCTTGCTTCCTTCCGCACCCTTCCTTCCTTCCTTCCTTCCACACCCTTCTTTCCTTCCTTCCACACCCTTCCTTCCTTCCTTCCCTTTTGCACAGCTCAGGGAGCTTCCTGTGCCTTCCTTCCCAGACTCTCAGCCCAGCTCAGGCAGAGCAGCTCAAGCACAGATCTTGGCCCTCCTGGGTGCCTCAGCTCCTCCTGGAAGCTCTTACAAGCTCTGGTCCTCTCCTTCTGCCCTCTGCCAGGCTCAGGGTGCCTGCAGGGTACAAAGCCTCCCCTGGAAGACATTTGGGGTCTTTGGTGGTTTCATTGCCTCTGTTGTTGTTTTGTTTTGCTCCCACTCTGTAACTCTTCTGTGATAGTGTGGTTACAGACAATCCCCCGGTTCCTCTTGATTGGCTTTCTATGGAGCCAGCCTGGGAGAGCTGGGAATGCTCCCCTGGAGAAGGGAAGGACCCAGGGAGAGCTCAGAGCCCCTGGCAGGGCCTGAAGGGCTCCAGGAGAGCTGCAGAGGGACTGGGGACAAGGCATGGAGGGACAGGACACAGGGAATGGCCTCAAGGTGGAAAAGGGGAGATCTGGTGGGATATCGGGAATTAGGAATTCCTGTCTGGGAGGGTGGGCAGGCCCTGGCACAGGTGCCCAGAGCAGCTGTGGCTGCCCCTGGATCCCTGGCAGTGTTGAGCTTTAGGGTCCCTTCCAACCAAAACTGTTCCAGGATTCTCTGCCTGGCAGCACCTCTAACACCAAAATGCCAACTGCAAACACCCAGGAACATCCCATGCCTGCCTTGTTCCTCCTCCCAATTCCCAACGTGCTGTAAGACTCAGGGGCCGCAGCCCAGGACAGACATGGTCTGAGGAGAGGTGTTCAGTGGCTCAGTGCCCTGGGTGAAGCCACAGGAGGGGAGTGAGCTGCCTTGCGAGACAGAAGTGGTCACTGCCACTTTATTTTGAGCTCTCCAAAACTGTGAAAGCTTGATAAATCAAATATATTCTTTTTTCACACTCTTAAAGACATGTTATCTCAATGTAATCTGATTTCAATCCCCCTAGAGTGACCTTTCCAGGAGACTGGCATCTTGTGCTTAACACAAAAACCTCTATTCTACACCAGAAAATTTACTTAAAATTTAAAATAATCAAGTAAACAGCCTAAGACTGAAAAACAGAAGGAGAAGTGAATGTTAAAAATAAAAGCTGTATATAACACGACACATTTCAGCCCTGGGTTTTGGTTTCTTTTTTTTTTTTTGGTGTTGGAAAAATCTGAATGTGGAAGTGTAGCAGAGGAAGTTTTGTATATAAAATATAAACCAAATTATGTAAGTGAAAGGCAATGGTGTTGACCCTCAAAATGAGGTTAAAACACTTCCAGACTGGTTGGATTCCTAGATAAAAAGAGTAAAAGCAGAACCCCACAGCCATTTACTGATGGCTGCATCTTTTAGGGCAGTTCAGCAGAGCTGTGCACAACAACATGCACGTACTGGCCCTTGCTGTCTCTAGAATTTAATTTGGGGAAAAAAATCATTTGAGGAGGGCTAGGCATTATAAAAATCAAGGGGAAGCAACTGAAAAACCCTCAAACCAACAAACATAAACCCTCACAGGGATATAAGAGCAGATGCCAGAAGTGATGAAAATTTGATGTTGTTCCAAACCACAGTGGTCTAACACTGAGCAGGAATTCCCATCCCTCTGACAAAATTTGACACAAAAATGAAAGAGAAGATTGAAATAACAGCACTCACTTTGGAAATGGCCCTTATCTCTGTGGTGTTTGCTAATACTACTCACAGGCAAAGCAAAAGCGTGGAAACTAGAATTGCATCACTCACTGAGCACACTTTTCCTTGAAGATAGGAAGAAATATCATATCCAGCATAAACCACTGCAATTTGGCAAAAAGCAGTGAGCTCACACCTGTAACCATGGCCAAACTCCTGCTTTGGCTCAAAACTCTGCAGAAAAGAAGCCACACCAAGGAGGAAAACTGAGCTGCTGGCACTATTTTTGCCACATCCTTCAGCATGAGTGAAACCAAGTTCATGACCCTTTTTAGACAGTGCCACCATGGGCACACACTTGTGGTAGCACTAATCATAGACTCATAGAATCATGGAATCATAGAATCATAGAGTCATAGAATCATAGATGGGTTTGGGTTGGAAGGAACCCAGAAGATCATCAGCCTGGAGCAAAGGAGGCTCGGGGGGACCTTGTGGCTCTGCACAGCTCCTGCCAGGAGGGGACAGCCGGGGGGGTCAGGCTGTGCTCGCAGGGAACAGTGACAGGAGGAGAGGGAATGGCCTCAGGCTGGGCCAGGGGAGGTTTAGGTTTGGTAATAGGGAAAATATCTTCATGGCAAGGGCTGTCCAGTCCTGGCACATGCTGCCAGGGCAGGGGTGCAGTCCCCATCTCTGGATGTATTCCAAAAACGTGGGGATGTGTCATTTGAGGCCATGGTTTAGTGGTGACCATGGTGGTGGCGCAGGTTGATGGTTGGAATTGCTGATCTTAGAGGGCTTTTCCAATGTAAATGATTCCATTACTCTATGATTTTGTATCTTCTGCATTAATAGCTCTGCAGTCAATATTTGGATGCAAAAAACCCTCCATGCCTGCAGCACGATGAATGGCAGCTGGCCCCAAGCAGGATTAAAAAACCCTCTTTTTCCTTTACTCTGTGAGAGCCAGTGAGGCTGAGCACAGAGATATATCTGAAACAGCTTTGCATAGACATGACATTGTTTTCATTGGAACATTTATAGCACAGAGCTGCAGCTGATGCTGGAGCATCTCTTCATCCAGACCAGTTAGAGAGGGTTAAATTTGCATTTTGGACTCCAAAAACATGTTGAAAAGCAAGAAAAATACTAAATAAACTGATTTTAAGGAGTTTTTACCTGTGTGTAAAACAAAGATCAAAGAGAGCTTGCATTTCAGTTGCCGTGATTTGCCTTTTAGTTTCCAAGGAAAAAAAATTCACTTTAAAAAAAAGGGGGAAAAAATAATAATAATAAAAATATCATAAGAACCAACCTCAAAGTAGCATCTGGGCTCTGCTCCTTCCCCACACAAACCCATCCTCACATGAAGACCATGAGGGGTGGCCCAGCCCTGCCTTGCATGAGGAGCCAGGAGTTCCCTTGCTACTGCATTTCCCATTTTCCTCCTTTCCTTCAATTTTTCATCCCTTCCAAAGGGCAGGAAGAAATTAAGATGTCTCTTTAAGCCTTCCCCGTATCTTCAGCCTTATTTCTTTCCCAATTCTCCTGTAATAGCTTGGCTTTCCACTCCTGATAATACTGTGTGAGAACCTCAGACCAGCTGTAATGGGAACGACAATGGCTTTAGCGAATCACTAATCAAAAACATCCCAAAAGGAGCTGAACAGGATCTTGAGCAAGATGGATGGGCCTCTGGTGTGAGGCACTCTACACAGGGTCCGATATAAGTATTTCTCTGCTTTCTTGAAACGTTTCCGAGGGAGATGTTACAACTGTCACCTCACACTGAACCCAAGGAGAGAAACTTCACTGCTGAGAAATAAACACAGCAGTTAAATATGGTTCCTGTTCAGCCGAGGAAACATCTACCCTGACACTTAAAAGGGGAAGATGGAAGCTTTCCTGCGTGAGGAAATCCTCCTCATTAAATGATCTGCAGAGAACAGCTTCTTAAATAAAGCTGGGAACAATCAAAGCAGGATGAGCAATGGCAGTCGTTCCAGCGAGGGCTCACAGGAGCGGAACAAAGGCCCGCTGACCTGGAACACCGCACAAAGGAAATGAAACTCATATTTTCAAAGCCGTGTCCCCAGAAGCCGCTTAGGAACAGTTGTTTCACAGTGTTTTGGTGTACTTCATTGAGCACTTTAAAGATCACCACTTGCATTGTGCACTCCAGTGCTTCATTGGGTAAACGCTGCCTTCTGCCCGAGCCCGGCGAGCCCTTGGAGCCTGGCAGTGCCTCACAGCCCGGTGATCCTTCAAGTCCTAGTGATCCCTCACAGCCTGGTGATCCCTTAGTCTGGTGATCCCTCACAGCCCAGTGATCCCTCAAATCCTGCTGATCCTTCACAGCCTGGTGATCCCTCAAATCCTGGTGATCCCTCAGCCTGGTGGTCCTTCACAGCCTGGCAGTGCCTCACAGCCCGGTGATCCTTCAAGTCCTAGTGATCCCTCACAGCCTGGTGATCCCTTAGTCTGGTGATCCCTGGTGACCCCCCAGCTTGGCAGTCCCTTGGAGCACGCTGGGCACCAATGGCACATGCTGGGCATGCTGGGCACCGCTGGCAATTGCAGTGTTGGTGGCCAGTGGGTCTGGCAGGCTCAGGGCTCTGTCATTCGCCTCCTCTGTGCTCACAGGGCCATGGGCTGGGCTGGACACATGGACCTTCCCTCTCCAAAAGAAGGGAATAATCACTCACAGGTACAGCTGGGTGGGGAACTGCTCTCTCCCTTCAAAACTCACTGAATCACTGAATCATTCAAGTTGGAAATCCCTCTGAGCCCATCGAGTCCAACCCTTCCCCAGCACTGCCAAGGTCATCACTAAACCATGTCCCCAAGTGCCACATCCACACGGCTTTCGAATCCCTCCAGGGACAGGGACTCCACTGCTGCCCTGGGCAGCTCTGCCAGGGCTGCACAGCCCTTCTGAAGAAGAAATTTTCCAAATAAATCTCCTCTGGTGCAACTCAAGCCTGTTTCCACTTGTTCTATTGCATCTTTGCTGCGAGCACAGCCCGACCCCCCCGGCTGTCCCCTCCTGGCAGGAGCTGTGCAGAGCCACAAGGTCCCCCTGAGCCTCCTTTGCTCCAGGCTGAGCCCTTCCCCAGCTCCCTCAGCTGCTCCTGGGGCTCAGACCCTTCCCAGCTCCGTTCCCTGCCCTGGACACCCCCAGCCCCTCAGTGCCCCTCCTGTCACGAGGGTCCCAGAACGGCCCCCAGGTGCTGTCACGGCTGTGGCACAGGGGGGGCTCCTCCTCTGGTGCCCCCCAAGCTCTGCTGACCTCGCTGCTCTCTCACCATGGCAAAACCCACCGACCCCAGAATTTAAAACAAGTGTTTTTTCTCTTCATAACAGACTTCAAAGACAAGTTGGTGTGAGCAATGTCTGAAAAATACTGATCAGCCAGAACACCCTCCTACACCTGAGGAGAAAACATAATGAAGTTGCAGATGATATCACGTAGCTGGGATTCCTCTAAGGAATGGGCCATTTATTCCATCTACAATGAACTTTAAGGAATATTTTGGGTTGTTCGGTATTTCAGCTATGATTTTTCCTCCAAAAGAGAAAAAAGGGAACAAGAAAAAATCCCGCTTTTCCTGCTACTGTCATGTCTTTTAAATTCTGAGGATGATCTGAGTGTGCTATTTCAGACCTACTCAAATATACAATAATCTCATCATTCATAGCAAGCAGTCCTTGCCTAAAACAGAAGGATATTAATCCTTGATGGTGTATTTAAATTGTAAGCATTAGCTCGGGAGATGGCCCTCTGTGCAGGGGGGAAAAAAAAAATAAAAATCTTACTTTCTGCATCCAACTCTCCTCCGACACCAGACTTTCACTTGCACACTCCTCGGATCGCTCAGGATAATGCAGCGGCCTCAGCACTTCTGACATTGCACTGAGCTCCTTCGTCCCAAACTATCCACCAGCTCAGCAAAATGTGTAATGAGTGTCATTCCCCATCTCACCCAGCATCAAGACAAAATGAGATCAGGTCTGAATTATTGTCTCAAGAGTCTGCTCAGGCCATGCTCGAAGAGATCAGTCGGGCATTTAGAGCCCACATTTTGTCGTGTTCATAAACTTCAGCCTTTACTTTCCTGACCTATCAATCTTTCATCTCTCTCAACTACTAAATTAATCCTATTTAGAAATGTCAATTAAACCAGTCAGTTTTTGGATGGTATTAGAAAGTACTTGATATCTTTGCTGCCCTTTAATTTTATGAAACAAGAGAGAATAATCCTGCAAAAATAAAGCCCCTTCAGTGATAAGCTTGGCTGTAAAATATTCATTTTTAATGACATTATGTTGGAAAATAATATTTTTTTCTCTTTTTGTAAACAGGCAGAAGATTATATTTGCACTACTTATGAAAGGAGATATTAATGCAAAAATGAACCTGCAGAGGCAAAGACAGTGTGGAATGTGCTGTTTAGCAGTTTTTAAGGAGTTGACCTTGGTCAAAATTTCAGAAAACACCGTAGCAGAAACTTATTTGCTTAATTAGGCACCAAGATTTTATACTCTTTTTCCAATGTTAGTATTTTTAAGGAAGGAAGTGAACAGATTTAGTATCTCTTCTACTGATATGGACTGGAACAGGCCCAATTAAGGCAATGAGCCGTCCCTGAGCTGACGTCAATGGCGTGATGCAAATGGCTCTGGAGTCAGCGCTGGCCGCGCTGCCCTCGGCGAGGACACTCATGGCTGTCCCCCCCTGACCTCCAGACCCCCTGGCTTTTGCCAAGGCTCACCCGTGCAATGCTCTCAAAAGCCTCCAAGGCACCTGAGGGCCACAGTGGCATTGGGCAGCCCTGCTGACCCCTGGGCTGGGCTGTGGTCAGCCAGCCATGGGACATGGTGGCACAGGCAGTGGTGGCCGTGTGCAGGTGAACCTTAATGGCCAGGTACCCATAAACATGGGCAGATGAAGTGTCACCAGGATTGCTCAGGACCAAAGCCTTTTAGATCCTTCCAACCCCTGAAGCTGACTGAGATGCTCGGCTCCATGGGGACACAGGGACATGTGGCAGGCTCCACAAATGGAAAGGTGGCAGTGGGGAGCAGCAGATGTCACATCCTCTTGTGCTCAGCCTGGTGCAGCATCCCTTGAGCTTCGTCCATGGGATGCTGACCAAGTTGTGGGATAACTTTCCCACCTCTGGGAGCCAGGATCTTCCCACAGCTGTCACCAGCTCTCTCTTTTTCTTCTCTGTGGCACCAGCAGACCTGGAATTTGGGATTTTACTTCTTCATGCAAGAGAACCTGGCCGTTTCACAGAATCACCACGTTGGAAGAGACCTTCAGACAAGGCTGACCACTGTGAGCACTGAGGTGCAGATGGCCTCGAGCACACCATCCCTGGGGGATCAGTGAGCCAATTCGAACAGTGGGGTACAACCTGTGCCTGTTTAGGACCTGTCCCCACCCCAGCACTTCCCCTGCGGTCCTGCGCAGGCTGAGCTGGGCAGCTAAGAGGGAGCACCCCAAACCTTCCTCCACAGCCAAGCCCCAGGCAGCGAAATGCACAGTGCTGAGACAGCCAGGGCTGCGCAGAGCTCGGAGGAAGCAATTTTAGAACCGGCAATTAAGTGACAAAGAGAGGATTAGGGCAGCGGCTGGAGGCTGAGCAGCAGGAGCAGCGGACAGGCAATAACCACAGCTTGGTTTTACATGGATGTGTTACAGCGCGAGGCGTTGACGCTGCGTTTGTGGGGCTGACCCGGGCCCCAGGGAGCTGCTCTGCCCGGGACTGATCTCAGCAGCTCCTCTTTAAATATCTGCTTAATGAAACCTTGTTTAAAGAGCAGCACAATGTCCGCTGGCCGCACACTTCCCTGCCTTCTCTCCGGACAGTTTTTCAAGAGACTGAGTTTTTGTGCTAAATAAGCCCATAGGCACCTCCATCTCTTTGCTGTACTCATGTATCCACTGATAACACCATCAAAACAATCTCTGAGTGCATTTAATGTGAAACTGGGTGAGCTTGACAGGAAAGGGCTTCTCTGCATCAGTCTGGGAACACCACCACGTGCAGCAGCTTCTGAAGGGAGAACTGAGGGGACCATCCCCTCACTTGCCAGGTACTTGTACCCAGGTAATAAATCCTGCTGTGGCTTTCATGCTTTCTCTTTTCCTTCTGAAATGCTCCCGTACTGAGTATCTATTACAGACACGGACTCGTCTTCAGTGATCTTCGTGAGTAAGAGATTTTTAAAAATACACCAGGCTTAACATCAATAGCAGAGACAGGAAGCCAGATTAATAAATCCACGGGTACTAAACCAAAGATTATTTTTATCTGGCTGAGATACTGGTTTTTATTATAAAATGTTCTTCAACAGCAAAACCAAAGAATGATGTCACCACTAATCAGAAGTCTGACAAGAACAGAAAGCAGAAAAATCAGCGGATGCAATGTATGGGAACAAATAGAGTGACAGAGCCCAGAACGGCTCATTCTGAAGAGCAGCAAGTGGAACTAAAATCTGGATTCTAGTCAGGTATTTTCATGCAACTGCCCTGATTTTTGTAAACCCTCATGCTCTGCAGAGTGTCAGGTCAGGAGCCTGTCTCTTCATGAGCCCAGTGTTCCTGTGACTCCAGCGGTGCCAGACTTGGGCCAAGCCCAGCAGCCTACGGGCAAAGCTCAGCCCCGAGTGGCCTGGGCTCACTCCAGAGTCAGCCCAGGCTGGAGTGGAGGGCTGCGCCAGAGACCCCCGAGGGGCTCTTCTGGCCTGAATTAGTCCTCACATTCTGTTGTTTGTTTGGGGGTTTTTAATTCATAGAAGATGTTCAGGGAACAAAATGCATCATTGATAATGAGAACAGTTCAGTACATTATTACAGAATAGAATAGAACAAAACAGAATAGAATATTTCAGTTGGAAGGGACCCACAGTACTCATCTGGTCCAAATGCCTGACCACTTCAGGGCTGACCAAATCTTAAGGACATCATCCAATATTATTGATATTTCCTTCCTGTATGATCCAGGTGCCAGTTCTGTCTGCCAGTACTACTCCCTGTGACCACAGCTGCCCACTGTGCCACATGGGCAGAGCCCTGCCTGAGCCCAAAGTGAGCAAAGCTGGCTGGCCCCGAAAACACGAGCACTGTGCCCCAGGGCACCCCGAGATGGGTTGGGTTTGGCACAGACTGAGCACACCAGGTGTTCAAGGAACGCCCTGAAGCTTCGCAAAGTGCTTTACTTTTCTTTTGTTTTGTTTTAAGTGGTCAGAGCTCAGTTTTGCCCCTGAACTCAGAGGTATTTTTGTGCAGTCAGGCTTCTCTTTAGCTGAATGCCTTTAGGTGCGGCTCCCTCAGAGACATAACCAGAGCCCACATTTCAGTGGAACTGTCCTGTGCTAAAGGTCCAGCAGCTGCTGCAGGTCAGCACCCGAGTGCTCCAAAATTATTAAAGTAGGATGGGGAGGAATGAACTGGATCTTTTCAGCTGAGAAGTTCTCAAACTATATCACAGCTAAGAGATGGGAGACTTTGAACAAAGAGACAGCGCAAACCAGACCTGCAATAAGAAGTTCACCCTGCACAGCCATTTGCCAAAGGCAGGACACTGGGAATGGCAAAATGTGACCCCCAGGGGATCTGACAAGTGTCACACAACCATTACAGCACTCCCCAGCCCTGTCCCTGCACACCCATCGCACACACTGTCCCGTGGTGTTGGGGCTGACTGCAGAGCTGGGGGTCTCGAGCAGTGACACCATCAGCTGTGGCACCCAGAGGTGCGAGTGCCAGCAGGGCAGGGACTGTCCCACCCGCACAGGGACACCAAGACACAGAGCTGGGCTAACCCCCGGCTTAATGACTGCCACACCAGGGGCTGCTCCAGGGGCTGGCCACAGGAATCAGAATCACAGAGCCACAGAAACACCCAGGCTGGAAAAGCCCTCTCAGATCATCCCGTTCCCACAGCACAGCCACGGCCACTGCTAACCCTTGTCCCCAAGTGCCACAGCCACATGGTTTTTAAATCCCTCCAGGGATGGGGACTCCACCACTGCCCTGGCAGCATGTGCCAGGACTGAACAACCCTTCTGGAGAAGAAAATTTCCAAATACCAAATCTAAACCTCCCCTGGCCCAGCCTGAGGCCGTTCCCTCTCCTCCTGTCCCTGTTCCCTGCGAGCACAGCCCGACCCCCCCGGCTGTCCCCTCCTGGCAGGAGCTGTGCAGAGCCACAAGGTTCCCCTGAGCCTCCTTTGCTCCAGGCTGAGCCCTTCCCCAGCTCCCTCAGTCCCTCCCTGGGGCTCCATTCCCTTCCCAGCTCTGTTCCCTTCCCTGGACATTCTCCAGCCCCTCAGTGCCTTTCCTGTCAGGAGGGGCCCAGAGCTGTCCCCAGCACTGGAGGTCCCTTAGCAGTGCCAGCACAGGGGACAGGCACTGCCCTGGTCCTGCTGCCACACTGGTTGATCAGGATTCGAAGAGTTTCTTTGTTTCAGGAGGGAAACCTGGAGCAGTGGGCAGTGCCAGCGAGATGCCCACGGCTGCCCATTGCCGAGAGAACTGTGGCACGAACGTGCTGAGCTGCCTCGAGGCTCTGTTTGCACCAAGTGTTCAGCACTTGCCTCTGCAGACTTGACTGTTGGGCTGTTTTTTCTTTTCCTCTCTATTTTTTTAAAAGAACTTGTTAAATAATTAGCCAGACAAGTGACAAGTACCCCAGGACTGCTTTCAACAGGGAAAACTGACCCCTGCATGGTGCCCACTGCAGCTCTCCTGAGTGCTGGGATGAAAGAACTGAACTTTTCCAGCAGTAGCTTTGCCAAGTAGGAAGAAAATTGTGAAAAGGGCTTATGAACCGAGAATACACCTGCATTCAACACAGTGTCTCTTTTCAACACAAAATACCTTCCTGGCTCCAAGATCCCTTTTCTGATTAAAGTTTTTGAAACTGGCACACTCCTGTAATACATTTTGATGAAATCCCATTCTCCAGTGAAATTGTTATGGTGGATAACTTCCAGGCAGCAGTAGCAGGAAGACTGTTAATCAGGATCAGGAGAATATAGAGTGCCTGCAAACCCAGCATTAAGCCACCTATGACAGGCAGTCCCCAAATTCATGGCTCACACAGAACAAACTTATTTTTGAGAGCAGAATTACAAAGATATAAAAACAGGGGGAAAAGTCCTGAAAGCCAGAATGTAAGTGATTACCTTCATATTGCTCCATTCTCCAGCTGACATCAGGTAGCTGAGGCTTTAACTCACGTAGTACAGACTGAAATCCATCCTGCCCAGGGTTAATAAAGGAACGACCCAGCAATTTGTGACTGGGCATCAGCACGACCAGGCTGAAATGATGTGAGATAACCTGGGAATGATGGGAGCACACCTGCTTAAAATCCTAATTATCGTGGGCAGAGATGGAGCTCATTCACAGTGTGTCGTTAGGCTGGGGCTCAACTGGGCACCTGAACCTCTCCTATTAGAGCACTGCTGCCCAAATCGCTCCTAAATTTAGATTAAGCTTTAAACTGGGGTAGAAAGCTCAGAATCCCGTAGTGGAACCCATGGGGTTTAAGGCTAGGAAGCACTAGGTCATGAGTTGTGAAGGTCTGCAGGGAGTTAAAGTGTTTTATTGGGATCCTAGAGAAAATATATTTGGGGTTGAATGACCTCACTTTCTTCTGTGAGCTGGACTTTTATTTTTCTGCTATCTTGAGTCTCTTCAAGGGCAGAAACATGCATCGAGGGGGCTCCTGAGGTGCTGCAAAAACATGAATTCAGAAAAACAGAGAATAGATGCAAAAGGTTCAGGGAGAGGTGACCAAATTTTCTGATTATCTCCTCTACAAATCGTCATTAACTGGCTGATAAATGGATCCACATGACTTTGATGGCATTGATGAATGACTTATGGCAGAAAACATGAAGATTGGTGCATTGTTCAGCCTTAAACTAAACACATGATGTTAATTCACTCGTAGGGCCTACAACCTGGAGTCCATCAGCATCTATAATTAAACACGTTGCTTCATGAATTTTACAAATATGGCAAAAAGTTGCTAATGGAGTGTCTTTAATTCTGTTAACATTCATTTAATCTCTTTGGTTTCTCTTTAAACATGCATTAAAAATTCTAATCACTGCAAAAAGACTTTAATAAGACACAATGTTAATGAAATATGTGGAAGAGCTATTGAAAGAAATAATTCTTTTTAAAAAAATGCAAGAAAGAAAAGGGAAGCTGGCTAAGCTGTACTGGCATGTAAATCCAGCCAGGGAGCTATTTAAAGGCTAAGGAAGACCACGGATGTGTTTTAGGATGGCATGATTTTAAGAGGCTTTTTTGTACTAAATACTCGTTATTGGGGTTAATTAGGGGATTAAGCTATGAAACTGTTCCAGCTTTATCGTTTGTAGTTTTACTTTCTACCCTGCTGCTCCACAATTCCTGAAATGGGAACATTTTGGGTGGGGATGACTCAGTGTGCTCTGCAGAAATGTGAGGAAAGCATTTCCACCTCACAGCACTTTCCTGCAATATTTGTGCCATGAACTTTTATTCATTTTTTATTACTTTTTTAAATTGTATTGACCCTTTTCCAGGATGAAGATGAAAAACATTGAAATACTGGCCTAATTTGCAGCATAAAAATTCTTGATTTTTCTCATTTTAATACCGTTTTAGATAAATACCAGCAATAGCATTAGAGGACCAATGGCAGCAGCACAGTGCCTTGGAGTGTCCCAGGCCAGGCTGGGCAGGGTTTGGAGCAGCCTGGGACAGTGGAAGGTGTCCCTGCCATGGCAAGCGCTGGAGCAAGATGAGTTTAAGGTCTCTTTCACCCCAAACTATTCCATGATTCTGTGATTTCATGACTGGTTTGTGAACAGTGCATGACTTTGCCCTACACCCTGATATCTCCAGTTATTTGTTAGATCATGTCACCTGTATTTGAGCACACACGGATGTGCTGAAGTTCAAAAATAAATCCTTCAGGCAGTGCCATGAAAGAGACATTTCTTTCCTCATAAACAGGCACTTTGAAATTCATTAAGCTGATCCTGGAATGCACTTCTGGGACTTGGACCCACTCCTTTGATAAGGAACATTTTTGAGACTCTGTCTAAGTGCAGCAAGGAAAAATTGTCCAGAGCCATTTCCACAGAGAGAAATGGGTGATTTCATGCCCAATTTACAATATGCAGAAGTCAATACATATCATTAACGTGAGCCGAGCAGGGAAGAATCATCCGTGTTATTAAAGCTGACTGTGACTAGCTGGTGCAGGCGTCAACAAAGTGTCACAGAAGGCTTTGTGCAAACTGTTCTTATGCACACACATGCAGTTTTTCACACAGTTTCTTGACACTTTTGGTTTGGTACCTGCATCCCCAAGAGCGGAACAGCAAGACAGCCACAAACACCTCTTATTTGCAGCTTCAGAGTTCACTCGTTCCCTGCCCTCGCTGTAATCCGCCCCAGCTCTCCGTAAGAGCCACACCATCGCTCACGGTCACTGACTCAACACATCGCAGCGCTTTATGTGTCACAGATGGGTCACACCGTGCCCCCACACCTGGGTCACCATCAGCCCACCCCAGCCGCCCGCGCTGAGCTCAGGGCGTGCAGCAGAGCACGTGCAGCTCAGCGAGGATCCCCTCAGCACTCGTCTGCGTCAACCAGGGGCTGGTGCCAGCACCGTGAGAGAACTGGAGCTTCTCTCAGCAGCAAACATGCAAGTGCTGAATGAAAGGGAAGAAAGCCAAAGGCAGAAAAGGAAATCATAATCCACATTTCACTACTGGCAGCAGGAGTGCCTCAGCTTGGATGAGCCAACAGGGAGGGCAGGGAAAGCCCACTGAGGTCCTAAGATTCACTTGTGCTCCTTCTCCTGCATTTTTTCCTGATGTAAAGAATGAGCTGAGAGCAGCAGGATGCACCTTCCCTGCTGCCTGGCCGTGCCATCTGCAGGCAGGGCAGGACTGTATGGGGTTGGACTTGTCAGCATCCAGCCAGCCCAGGGTCTGTCTGACAGTCCATCCCTGCTGGTCCCCAGTCCCACCGGGGGCTCTCCCTGGCACCGCTGCCCCACTGCCCAGCCCTCCCCAGGCCTTACCTGCTCCCCAGCAAAGACTTCTGAGCCTGCTCCTTCCCTGGAGCTCTGCTAGCCGAGAGGCAGAGATGGGCACGGGCTTTGTGCAAGCAGGTGTCTCCTGAGGAGAAACCTTGTTTTGACTCGGGAAATTGAGTGCATTTGGTCTGGGCTCCGCTGACTCAGGACAGATATGGAACCACACTCCACCATTGCTGCTGTCCTGACAGCCTCTGACAGTGCTCCCAGGGCCAGTCCTTGCTGAGCTAGAGAGAATGAACCCCTCCAGACCCTCCGGATGGATGGCTCTGCGCTGGGCATCACTGCCTGCCCAGCTCCCCAAGAACTGCTGCACCAGCCCAGAGATTCTCAGCAGGTGTGGGTGGAAAAGGACTCTGTGGATGTGAGCACAGCGCTGACACAGCTGACTCCCAGGAGAGTGATCGAGGAGCCAGTACCTCGTGGTCCACGCTTGTCCTTTGTGAGAGTGTGTGAATCACAGGATCACAGAGTCGTTTGTGTTGGAAAAGGCGTCTAAGACCATTGAGTCCAACCTTTGACAAAAGGGTTTTTGTCTGCTGCAAACTATCCTTTGCTTTGGTATGACTCTACAGTATTTGAGCCACTGAACAGCCGATTTCTTTTAAAATAATACTAGTTTTGAATAACAACCATCTTTGCAAAGGCACCAAGCTCATGTTCCCAGCTAAGCTGGCTCCTCTTTGCCTCCCAAGGGAAGACATCCTGGCCAAACACTGGTGATGCCATGGGGTGGAGGTTGTGTTAAGCACTGACTGAAACCAAATTATATGATGCAATCACAAACACTGGATTCCTGGGAACGCAGCTTTCCTGCCCAGGCACACCATTTATTAGCAAATGCTGCTGCCATATTTTGCTGTATCTCCTATTCCAATCAGCCATATGGGAGGAAATCTGTAAATTACATTACAGCAATTAATACACACTTACACAGTTTGTACAAAAGTGTTGAATGAATTATGCTACAGGAAGCAAACATGTTAAAGCCAAACAATGGAGCTTTATGAATATTTAATTCTTGTAATTTATTTAAAGTAGTAAAACACAGTGTTCACTCACCTTCAGAACACCTGCTCAGATGAAGCATTCTCTCTTAACAATGTTACGTAGTTTTAGGAGATTCAGTAAATTATCTTGGTGTAATTAATTTTTTTATCTAAATAAATGGGAGGAAAATGGCCCCAAACTCTTGTTTTCTCAGAAAGGGACCATTTGGTTCCAGAGGGAGCCTCACACAATTCTCACAAGGACCTGGAGTGACAGGATAAGGGGGAATGGCTTCCCAGTGCCAGAGGGCAGGGCTGGATGGGATATTGGGAAGGAATCCTTCCCTGGGAGGGTGGGCAGGCCCTGGCACAGGTGCCCAGAGCAGCTGTGGCTGCCCCTGGATCCCTGGCAGTGTCCCAGGCCAGGCTGGACATTGGGGCTTGGAGCAGCCTGGGACAGTGGGAGGTGTCCCTGCCATGGCAGGGGTGGGATGGGATGGGTTCAAGGTCCTTTCCAGCCCAAATCCCTCAGGGATTCTGTCATATTAGCAATTACTCTAAAACAGTTTCAGGCAGCTGGTCACAGCCAAGAGCAAGGGACTGTCACCCTCCCAGGGTGTGACTCCAGAGGAGATGGAACAGGAGCAGCCTCCTCACCTCCGCTGTGCCTGGGCTGCGCTGGGGTAAGGGACAGGAGCGGAGTCAGCACTGCTGCCTTAAACCAACGCGGTGGAAACAACACCAAGGCTTGTTTTCAGTATTTTCTTCCATTGCTGATGTTTTTAAAAACAAATAATTCAAAATTGCAACTTGGTTGCTGTTTCTGGAAGATCAGCTGCCTGGGCTGGCCAAACCTGGGCTCCATCCCTAGCACAAGGTCAGCAGTGCCAGGACAGCACTGAGCCAGGAGCAGACGCTGCAGCCCCCAGCCAAACCAGGAGATGCCTCCAGCTTGGGGAGATCCAGCTGCCAAACGCTGCACATGGAATGAGCTATCAGGAAAACAATGGAAAAGTGGTCATTTATTTCCCTCTTTACAGTGTACTTGATTAACAGAATTCCTTATTGTGCATGTGGTGGGAAGTGGGGAGAAGTACTGTGGCATGCTTCAGGGTTTGGGGTTGTCCTTTGTGGAGGTTTCTTGGTAATGTTTGTTGGGTTTTCACTTTGAACTAGTGACAGAATTGAAACATGAACTGAACCAAAGGGATTCTAGATCTGCAGCACAAAGCATCTACAGTCGCTTTTCAAGGCCAAAGCAATGGATTTCAGGGCTTTCCCACTCATCACAAGCTGGGGTACCATGTTTCCATCCCAGAGCTGACCCAAGAAAGGCATTAACTCTGTTAGCTATATTAGCTAACACATCCTTTACTGCTTACAGGCTAATGCCAGTTTGGTGTATGAGTGCCAAAAAATAGCACATTGCGTTTGCAAGAAACAAATCCACACACCCAACAATCCTGAGCAGCTGCTGGCCACTTCCACAGCCTGATAAATCCTGATCACTTCAATGGTAATATTATGTTTGGTATCTCACCCGAAAAAAGTTGTTTGTTTTAGTTTATTTTAATGTTTAAATAGCATTCACCTCTTGCTTTATAAGCACATTAGATGTATTTAATTGAAAGATGATTTTTCTTTCTTCCAAGCTATTATCACATTATTCCTAAATAAAGTCTCTTATTTCTGCCGTTCTAGGACATGGCCTGTTCTGACTTTGTGCATGCTTTTTTAATACCCATTGTTTAAATTTGCTACCAGAATGGCTGGGATTCCTCACACCAGCGGCAGAGGTGCCCTTTGCAGTCCTGTTTCCCTGGGTCTAAGTTTCGCCTCTTCAACACATAAACAAAAAAACCAAACAGATGATAAGCATTAGCTAGCGAGTTCAAAAATTAGGATGCTTTTAGTGTCTGAGAAACAAGGTGTGATTAACTCTGTGGCTTAGTGAGCAAGCCAGCAACAAGACACAAACAAACACTCCTTTGCATTTGACAAACAGAAACAGCTCATCTTAATCCAAGTACTTCCATTTGCTAATACCCACCCGCACATCTGTTTCAGCAGGACTACAGGTATTTCTATCCAGGGAGACTATAGATCTATATTATACTAAGTTAGAAAATTATTTTAGCACCACATACCCATCCAGGTAATGAAGAGAAAACTTTTAGTACCAATAGTCTTCAGAAGTTTGTCTATAACTATGGCAATGGCCTGTGGCCTGAATTCTCCTGCCCCAGCCACAGCTGAGCCTGGTGATGCCCAGAGCAGTAGCAGCCACTCCTTAACTCCTGCCGAGGGGCAGGGAAGCAAATGGAAAACGCCACTGGTCTCACCTGACCTTGCAGGAGGAACAATAAAAGGACTGCAGGGGACATAAGCCTCTGGGGTGCGAGAGGAGAGGAGAGGAGAGGAGAGGAGAGGAGAGGAGAGGAGAGGAGAGGAGAGGAGAGGGCTGGGCTGCTGGACAGCAGGTCCTGTGCCACTCACCTGAACAGCCACAACCCAAGATGGACAGCCTGAGGGAGCTGCTCCTGTGCAGGACAGGGAGCAGGACTTTGATGGAGGTAGAGAGGTTGGTATCTCTGCTTACACCCTCAAATCCACGTGTGAGCTGACACCGCTTTGAAGGTGATCCCTGTTTCCACTCTGCAGAAAACTGAGGCTCCCATGGTTGGGAGGACCAGGTGAAGATTCTCCTGCTGGCTGATGTGTCTTCTCCTGCTCAGTGTGTGGTTTTCTGATTGTGTCCAACAGTTCCATGCTCAGCAGAGGTGAGTGGCATCTTCACAGACAGGGGTCTGTGGATTCTCTCAGGAGGCTCCAGGCCCAATGTGCTCCCTTGGTGTCTCTTTCTTATTTCTACCATGAGGCTCTTGGCAACACTTTAAGGTGACAGAGCTGGCCTTGGACATTTCCAGGGATCCAGGGGCAGCGACAGCTTCTCTGGGCACTCTGTGCCAGGGCCTCACCACCCTCACAAGGAAGAATTCCTTCCCAAAATCCCATCTCACCCTGCCCTGTCTGTGTGAAAGCATTCCCCTTTGTCCATCCATCAAATCCATGTCTCTCCATTTCAGAGAGAAGGTTATGGAGCAGGACAGTGCCAAATGTTTGCACAGGTCCAGATGCCCTTGTGCAAAGCAGCAGAAGACAGTATATGTCAAAGAGAGTTCTGGGAGGTGCTGTGAGGAGCCTTTCGGCTTTGACTCTGGGCTGCTACCAAAATCTGTCTTCTGTCAGAGGCTCCAAGTGCTGCGATTCCAGCTCCCCCAAAGCCTTTTAGAGCCAGCCTTTAAAAACCAGGCTCTGGGAAAATGGGGCACTCTGAAGAATGCATCATTAAATTATCAATATTTAAGCACATTTCTGAGCAAACTAGGCACCAGAGCCCTAGCTTTTCCAGAACACAGATTGAGATTGCACAGCTGCAATATTTCTGTGTGCATTTAGAGGGGGAAACAAACAAAATATAACTTTTATGTGCCTTGCTGATGTGAATGGATGACCAGTCATACACCAAACTGGGCTGGCGAGCTTGTGCTCCCCATAGTCCAAACGACAAGTCAGAGTCGTAAGCAGGGTTCCATATTTCCCTGTATTGTGGAGCACATCAGCAGCTTGTCTGTGTTATGGTGCGGAACACAGCATTCATGGGATGTGGGACAAGACCCGGGGTCAGATGTGGTTTGGAATGTGCTGGGTAAGGACTCTGCTTCCAAGCTGATCAATCAATAAATGAATCAATAAATAAAACAGAATTGCTGCTTGCCCTTGGGAAGGTGGGTGCTGGCCGTGCTGTGCAGCAGTGCAGACACAGGCTGACATCAGCCATACTGTTCTTTGTTGACTTCCTCCCCACACAGAAATTTAAATCATCAAAATGTAATCCTTTTTGTTGTACTTCTGGGGTCTGGGGAATGCAGGCAGCCAGTGTCATCTGCAGGGGAGGGCTCCCAGAGCCTGCTTAATCCATCCCCAGAGCAGTGTCTTTGCTAAATGCTCTGTGGTAATGACATTGTGCTTAGCTGGATGCACTGATATGTGAAAAAGAAGAGACTCAGGGAAAAAAGAGGGGTGTAGAATACCAATGCTGTATTTCACCATTCTAACTGGGTTACATACTATAAATCTTTTTACATCTGTATTTTTAACAAAATATTTGCTCTCTCAAGCAATAATTCAGCCTTGTTAGCCTTATGTTTTATAAAGTTTCCAGTAATGAGCTTTCGAAATGTTAAACCTGTTATTTTATTCATTGTGATTGAAACTAAAATTGCTTTTCAGACACAAAGCTGGCAGCATAAGATCATGACTGACAAAGTGACTTCTAGCTAACAAACATTCCCATCTCTGTCTCCCAAAGCACTTTCCTTGATCAGGAGAGGGCAGGATGGATGAAGGCTTATGGAAACTGAAATACTGTAGGAGTCCCTCACGTGAAGAGGGGTCCATCCAGCTCTCCTGGCATCCCGTGAGGACCTGGCTTGGTGCTGAGCCACAGTGAGAGGGCAGCAGATGGGATTTGTGTGCAGCATTCCTCGCAGCATGTGACTCTCCCTGTGACCTTGTCTCCTGGCTGGAGGTTGGTTGGTGTCTGCAGTGACTCGTGGGCTCCAGGGACCACCAGGGAGCCCATGGCACTCCCAGGTGAGGTCAGAAGCAGCAAAGGTTGCCCAGAGCTTTAGTCTCTGGCAGGATGTTGGGCAAGCTCTGAGTGTGTCCTGCATCTGCCTGGGGTAGGATGAGAGCTGTGCACTGCAAACATCAGGAACCAAAAGCAGTGCCAAGTTTCAAAGGAAATGACTCAAACGTGGGCCAGGTGAGTCAGGTGCTGCTGCAGGGATGCTATTGCAGCACAGCCCTGTGAACAGCAATGAGCGTGGAGTCACAGAATGAGTGGGGTTGGGAGAGACCTTAAAGCCCATCTTGTCCCACCCCTGCCATGGGCAGGAGCACCTCCCACTATCTCAGGCTGCTCCAAGCCCCATCCAGCCTGGCCTTGGACACTTCCAGGGCTTCCACAGCCTCTGTGCAAGCTGAACACGGTGTGCTGAGCGTGTCCCTGGGGCAGTGCTGGAGGACACCTGTGGTCCCATGGCCAACAGTTGTGTGAGGCGTGAGAGTCCAAGAAACATCTGGGACATGTTTCCTGTTCTAAGGCATTTCCAGCTTCTTGAATGCACTGAAATCTCACCACTCGTACTTTGGGTATTTCCAATTTACTTGGATATTTCCTTTGCTGGGAAGCACAGGAATGCACCTGGCAGCTCTGTGAACTGAGGTGGTGGCTGTGACCCTGAGCACACAGCACTGCTGCAGCCACCAGCGATCTCAAACTCACTGTGGTCTGGGCTGAAAGGGACACCGGGAGCCGTGCTTGCTGCACTGCTGACAGTGGGCAGACCGGGTCTTGTCAGCCCCGGGAATCCAGAACCCAGTCCTGCAGGAATGCCGGGGACTGTGAGAATTTGGTTAGACCAAGCCTGTGCCAGAGAAACACGGGGAAATGTAGTCCACACTCTGATTTTTCTCAGTAACTGGGTCTCCCATGCTGTTTCTGAAGCGCTCTAGAGCCCTAGAGCTTTGGGTGAAAGCCTGGTTGGTTCCCAGGACAGCCTGCTGCACCTCAGCTGGGCTGACTCTCTTGCTCATGGCCAGGCTTGGAGAGAATGTTTGTTAGTATCCAAAGACTTGGGCCTGCATTAAAAAGAAAAACAAAACCAACTCTTTCACCTACAGAATCTCCCAGAAAGGATATGCTGAATGGCAGCTTCTTGATAATGTTTTTAACAATATCCTTAGATATTTGAAAATATCATATGGACTTTGATTGTGACTAAAACCTTTTGACATTTCAGTTACAAACCTGGAGGATTCACAGAGAGAATTTGACACTTCCACATAAGGAGAAACGCCTGACAAGTAACTTGACCTGTCAGGTGGCACCAGGTCTCCGTACAAACCCAGCAATGCTGGAACCTACGAGCTCCCCACGAGTTCACCAGACCTGCGAACAGCGAGCTGGGCTCAGTGCTCTGGCAGGAACCAGGCTCCTGGAGCACATGGATTAAAGGCAAGTTCAGAGCTGCTCAGAATCACGGGGCAAAGGCAGAATGTGTAAAGCTGTCAGAAGGATAAGAAAGAAAGGAGAGATGGAGCAGTGGTTGTAGAATAAATGGGTGTGCAGTTGTCTGTACAAATAGCTAGAGAAATCATCAAACCAGCTGAGCGGGGAAAAAACTGGAGGCTCAATTTTGAAGTGTACCAAAACTCACAGAACGTTGTGGAGGCTGCAGGCTTTGGAGAAATGCTCTTTGCACCCTCGGAGGTGAGGAGCTGCAGCAAAGAGCCGTGTCATGCCCAGCCATGGGTACTGCAGGCTGTGCCAGAGACAGGCAGCGTGTGTGGAGCCCAGGTCACTGTCACAGGAGATGGCAGTCCCTGTGGCAGGGGATGCCCAGGACGCCTGCGCTGTGCCCTCCCCTGCAGGAGCTCAGCTGCTCCAGCATGGTTTGCTGCACCTGGCAGAGCTTGGTCCTGAGGGCAGACCCCAAACGAGTAAGTTCAGCCATGGGGATCTCTCTTGTCTCGGGTGGAGCTGGAACTGCTCTTTCCCCCACCAAAACCTGATTCTTTCGAGTCACGTGGAAACAAGGCTGGACCAGGATGTTTTTGTTGACCCACCTTTCCCTGTCTCAGCCCTTGCCTCAGTGCTGGCACAAACTGTCTGCTTTGGTTTGACTTGTTGGATTTTTCCTAGTGTCTTCTCAGGACTCTCCAAACGTCAGTTTGTTAAAGCCAGCAATAGGTCAGGGAACAATCGGAGCAGTTCTAGGACTCACATACAAACTATCTTTTTCTTACATCATTGCTGTTGTGAAACTGCCTCTGTCCAAGAAATGTCTTTCTTCTCTCAAGCCCACGATTACATCTCCTCTGCACAGCCCCTGAAAGAGCAGAAATGGGGAAAATCCTGCTGTTTTCTCTGCATTGTTGTGTAGAAATATTGTTGTGGTAGATCTGTGTGGCTATTGCAGTAATGTGTTCTTGTGGAATACTGAAAAATTCCTTTTTATGCTTGCAGCCTTTTTTGGACGTAGATATTTTTCAGCAACATCTGTTGATTATTGTAACCTATTTTTCCCCAAAGCAATGGCAGGTTCTGTTCTGCCACCTGCTCCTTTTTCTCCCTTGCTGCTGTGTCACCAGACCTGGGCTTCCTCACCTGGGCAGCTCAACTCCTCCAGCAGGACTCCTGGATTTCAGGCTGTTCTAGGATCAGCTGCAACAGAGCTGTGCATATTTTAACTGCAAGTGTGGAGTGCTGTACTGAAGGCAGAACAATTGATTAGAACTTCCCAGTCCTCAGTGAAGCCTAACCAGGCAGAGCAAAATGCAAAGGCTATCAAAGCAAGCAAATTTTGACTCCTTTTTTTTCTAGGTTTACTTAATGAGGGCCCTACAGGAAGGCAAAGAGTCATGATTTAATGGGGATGAAGGCCAGCATCAGCATGTAAAGGGTCAGTGGAGGTCTTCGGAGCTCCTGAAACAAGTAAAAGATGTTGTCTCCTTCAGACGTTCCCTTCTCTGGCAGAGTTGCTCCAGTGCTCTTACCTTCCGAGCAGTTTCTCTCATGACCAAATTTCAGCCTTTACTGGGGCCAGGACCAATCCCTGTGGATGGAAAACCAAAAGAGAACATACAAATGGCCATGGGACTGGCTGTGATGTTTGTCACACTGAACAGTTCCTTTAACTCCCCAGATTTATTCATTGTAAGTGGCACTTTAAGGCTGACATCTTTTTGAATGTCCTGAGCACAAACTCAATGCTTACTTAACAGCAATGTAGAAAATGGTAACATTTTAATGTCCTGTAAACTTCATGATTCTTTGCAACAGATATCCACGTCTTGGGGTTGCTATAACGTTGTTTTTTCTGCATAGCTAGGCAGAGTGCATCAAGCTGAGGTGTAAAATATTACAAAGAAAGGGTAACAACCCACCCGTTTGGGTGATTTACAAGCCCTAGTATTGATCACTGGGTGCATTTGGCAGCTGGAGCGATGATGGAGTGAGGAATTCTCAGAGCTCTTGGCTGTTCCAGCACAGCACTGATACCCACTAATGTTTTATTTCTCCAAGGAGGCGTCAGAGGTGTGTAATTCATAAAAGCTCTAATTTATTGCTGAACTCTGGGGAAATTTTGCCAGGGACTTAAGAGAACATGGAAAGAAACTCAAAACCTGTGAAAAAACTGGGATGAAAAACAAATTCCTGCAAACAAATGGCTTTGGGGTGTGTGTGTATGCCTGTGCTACTAATGTCAGAAAAGATAAAACAATCATTTTCCCCTAATTCTTCAGGATGTATCCACTCCATTGCATTCCTGAAACATCCATCCTTGTTTTCCTCATGTGCTGCCTGCAGATTCCTAATCCCCGTGGTTACCAGGACGTGCTGGATCCCCAAGCCACTGTGAAGAGCATTTCTGTGGCTGTGGTGGGTAACCCCAACTCTGCCCCTCGGGGCAACCTGCTCCCATACCTCACTGGGGTTCACAGCCCTGCAGGCAGCCTTGCCTGTGAAATTCCTGAAAATATGTGAATGTGAAGCTGCACAAGTCAGCAGAAGTCTTGTTCTGTTACAGAAGAATCCTGAAAGCCTGAATTAAACAACAGCTCTTGGAGCAGCAGGAAACACACACCCTCAGCACATGGACCCCAGGGTGGAATGGAGAAGAGCAGGAGGATGAAACTTTCCTTCAAGGTACAGGACAGTGAGTTTCTGCTGTAGCTGCAGGAAAGATTCAAAGCTCTCCCTGAGCTGTGGAGGATCATCGTGTCCTGCTGTTGGACCAGCATCCAAGGAGGGCTGCTGGGCTTGGCTCCAGGGTTTGCTGATGAGAAAGGTGTTTACCACACGTGCCTTGTGTCTTTCCTTGGGAGACTCCTTTTGAGAAGTGTCACTGGAGGATGTTAGTGGAGCCTCACCCTGTGCTTTGTGTGCTGTGTGTCAGGATTAGCTCAACTGCAGCCAGCCCAGGAATCAGCCAGGACAGAACATGGGCAGAACACAGCGTTTGCTGTGGGTTTGCAAAGGTTGCACATCTCTGAGCCAAATTCCACGTAGAAACCAGCTCTCAGAGGAAATCTGCTGGCACTGCAAGTGTTAGGTTCAAGCATATTGTGATGGATATACTCCCCACATAAAGGCATCCTTGGGATCAGTCTTCATCTCGTCTGCTCTCTGTGTTGAGTATTTCACCCCCTGGCTTCACTCCATTCCCTGCTTTGGCTCTAGGTCAGTCAGTGAGCTGATTTCTGGGTAGACACACCTTTTTTTCAGGACAGACAGGTGGGTTTGTTCCCAGCTGCCTTGGAAGGAGCCCCAACACCTGGCAGGAGGACCTCACAACTCTTTTTTTCTCCTCCAGGGCGTTCTCTGGGTTCTGTGGGTACTCAGGGCCTGTCTTTCAGCTGAATTATTAAAAAAGTCTGAGTCAATCATCAATTCTCAGGTGTAGCGAAGCAACCCCTTCTTCTTATTAAATAGTGCACTGCTTTCCCAAAAGAACAGAAAACATAATATTGAAGAAGAGAGTTGATGAAAGAAAGGGACCACAGCGAATACTGGCTGAGGTTTAATAATCTGTGCTTCCTGCCCGGGAAAACCTCCAACTGCTGGTGAGTCCAGCCCATGTGTCCACACAATGGGGTCCTTTGGGCAGCACTGACGCTCCAGAGGCTGGGAACCAGCGTCTGCAGGAAGGGATCACCTCATCTCCGGAGCTCCCTTGGTCAGTACCTTCCTGCTGCAGGACCTGCCCCTTTTCCTGAGGTCTAGGGCAGGAATCCTGCCCATCCCTTCTTCCCAAAGTCATGGAATCCTGGCCGTGGACACTTCCAGGCATGGAGGTGAATCCTGAAGGATGAGACAAAGGGTGAGTCCTGAGGTTTGCTTTCTCCAACTCTTCTGCCTCTTCCCCACACACGCCCTTGTCCTCTGGCTTATTTAGTGTCATTGCTGAGCGCTGAAGGAAGCAGCAACAGCTGATCATCCCAGAGAGAGAGGGGAGGAGCAGGGTCAGACATTTCTCCTGCAGTCCATTGCCTGGGGCCTCCTGACTCACCGCCAGGCTCGCGGGAGGCACCAGGCAGCAGCTGCATTCGCAGGCCAAGTTCAAGCTCACTTCTGGAAATACCAATGCCTGGCCCCATGGACAATGCAGGGATCAGATGTGCAGAGCTTCTGCCCTTCCTGAAAGGTATCAAAAAGAGAAAACAGCAGAGAGAGGTAAAAGCAGATGTGTTACCAGCAAAGGGTGCTCAGGGATCTGTAAACTCCTCCTGTTCCTCACCCCAGCCTTTAGGGAGCACAGCCCATCTTCAGTCACAGATCACGTTTGCATCCTACAGCCCGTGTAAAAAATGAGCAAATCAGTATGGGAGAAAAGGACACTCTGTGTCTGGGGCCAAGCTACTCTGTGCTGGCTGCAGTCTCCTCTCCAGCAGCTCCTTGCCTCCATCCACCCTCTGGATGCAGGGCTGGGGACAGCACGATGTATGGGAACAGCACCGGGCAGCATCCTGCCTTTCCAAAATGGGATAGCACAGGCACGAGGCAGCCTGGCACTGCCTGGGCGGGGGGAAAGGCAAGGAAAACTTCCTCATGAGAACCAGCACTGTGGTAGCCTGTCCTGGAAAAAATTAATTACCAAATTGGGAATGGCACGTGTGTACCTTTGGACATGTGTGTGGATACCATGCGTGTATCTTTACTGAGAGATCAGTTTGTTTCATAAAGATATTTTGTCTGCAGTGCTATTGATGTTGCCTTTCATTCTTTTCACAGTATTTGCGTGGAGAAGGATACCTGAATTTCCTTCTAACCTTGGGGCTCATGCCAAGCCCAAACCCTGCCCACATCCTGTGGGACAGGACCCACTTGTAAGGTGCAGGAGACCTGGAGAATGGTTCAGAGGGACTCAGGATCTCTAAACCCAGCAGCAGCTCGAATGGCAGGTGTGACTGTGGGAGCAGCAGGTTTGGGAGCTGTAGGTAAGTGGTTTCCAGGATTTCTGGAGGATGACACAGCACCATGTCTGTGAGGATATGCAGAGACACTAAATCGTCGAGACACAGCCTCTGGAGATGTGTCAGCACTAAAGGAAAGAAAAAAGCAGTTTTAAAAATGCATGGAAAAGACTTTCCATGCAATTGTTTGGCTTTCTAAAAGCAATCTGGAGTACTCCATGCTGAAGGAAGTGAGGTTTGCTTCAGGACTAAAAGCTGCAGCATCGAGCCTAGCCCAAGCTCAGGAATGAAGTCAAGGGCTTCCAGTGCACTGATGGCTCAGGATATCAGATCCTGCTGGGGAAAGACAGACATAAGAGGGGATGAATATTAATAGATTTGAGCTGAAAGAGGGTAGACTGAAATTGGATATTGGGAAAAAATTCTTGGCTCTGAGGGTGGGCAGGCCCTGGCAGAGGTTGCCCAGAGAAGCTGTGGTTGGCCCTGGATCCCTGGCAGTGTCCAAGGCCAGGCTGGACAGGGCTTGGAGCAGCCTGGGACAGTGGGAGGTGCAGCAAAGGACTGGAGGGGCATGGCTGAAGCCCAGCAGAGAGGGGAGGGTAAGACTTCCTGCACCTGTGAAAGGCCCTTGTTAACTGCCTTCCCAAGAGCAGAATTTGGAAGGGCTAGAAATACCAGTTTGTGGTAAAGGTGCTTTTCACGGGGCTTTGGCCAGGTGAAACTTCCCTTCAGCGCTGGTGGGGGCAGCCAGAGCTGCCTCTGCCCTGTCACGGGCCCCCCTCATCCCCTGTCCCTGCAGCACAGGAACACTGCAGGAGCAACGGGACTGCAGAGCATGAAGGTGGCTCAAGGGTTTCACAGCGCTGGTCTTGGCAGGACAAATGCTCAGAGGCATTTCTGCAGGACTGCCACCCAGCCAGCCAAGCGTCCCTGCACAGCAGAGCTCTGGCTGGGAGAGCTCCATCCTCACAGCCCCACAGCAAACCTCAGGGAGCCTCCCCGTCACCCCCAGCCCAGCTCAGCACATGCTGGCTCTCTCCACACTGCCCTGTGCTCCCAAAATGCAAAGCCACAAAACTAAAACAGGCTGAAAATAAAGGACGTGTTTCATCTGCAAGACCTAGAGGAATACGGACCTTTGGTTCTGATCTGGCATAGAGAAAAATAAGGTTTCTTTTCTCTCAGGAATAATAAATTTAATTTCAGAAACATCTAAGCAAGTCCACACCAGAGCCTGCCCTGCCTGTCTGCCAGCAGACGAGCAGCACTGCACGGTTATGAAGCCACAGAACTGTAGGACTCGAGTGTGCCACAAGGGTAATGTTCTTTCATATCCACTGCAGAAGCTGTTAGCTTGATTGTTAATCTGTAAAGTGTTTTTTTTCCCAAGGAGAAAACAGGCAAATTACAGAGCCAGTCATCAGGAGATGTTCCTGTGGATCTGATCGTACATATGCGAGAAAATGTACAGCAAAAGCTGAGAGCAGCAGGAGCTGGCTGCCCAGGAAAATCAAACCTCTGAACACTGGCCTGAGGTGGGGTATTATTTGCATGTCTGGAAAGGTCAGATTACGCCCAGAGAGATGATGGTTCATGGGAGGTCAGGCAGCCAGGGAGGAACAGGTCCCTTTGGTAACCTCTATCCGCTGCTCCCATCTTCCTTTTCTTCAAGTCCATGTATAAACGGGAGCATTGTGGGGTGAGAAATGATATGAAGTTATCCTTCCTTTGTTGGCTGGGAGCCAGAAACCCGAAGGGACACCTTTTCCCACTGCTCACACAAAAGCACTGAGCTGAGCACACACCCTGGCTCCTCGGCTTGCCGGTCTGGGGGCTCAGGGGTGGTCGGCATCGCTTTGCTGAGACATCAGCACCTCCCATCATGTCCCAGGGACACACAGCAGACAGATTTGGGGATGAGAGTGGTTCATGGGTGCAAGAGGTCTGCGGTAGGTCCCAGTAAGGAAGGTGTTCAACCCTGTAAGGTATTTGATTAAAATGTCTAATTGGAGGGGGACAGCAGGAGAAGGAAAAAGCAGATCACAAACAATCTTGCATCCCACCAGACGCAGAGGGTGCCAGGCTGTGTGACATTGGCCAGACCCCTTGCCTGGGCACGGCAGGTGGCACAGTCTGTCCTTGCTGAGCCTCGCCAGCATGAGGACATGCCTCAAGGGCCTGAATGCAGCTGGAGGGGCGCTGGGGCAGCACTGATGGGCTGTGGCTGCCCCAGCTACAGGAAACAAACTCCCTTTTACTCACTTGCACTTCCACGCTCTCCCCAAGCCCAGTCCCTGTGCTTTTTTTCCACATTTCTCTGGCAGCAATGAGGTCAGCTCCCAGAGCACAGCCAAAGGCTCATCCCAGTGACAAAGAGCCAGGTCCTGAAAAATGGCATAAACACCCTTTTCTCCTTCCTTGCTGGGTTACTTAGTCATGGAGAGGGGCTATTAATTTCTTTATGGCTTCATGGCTAATGAGTTCTCTGTGTTCTTCTGTCCCCAGGGACAAGCCTTATAAGGAAGATCTAAAGACATTGGAAATAGTCCAAAGGAGGGGCACAAAGATGGTGAAAGGTCTAAATGGATCACAGGAGGACAGGTGAGGACATTTGGTTTGTTCAGATGGAAAAGAGGAGGCTAAGGTCAGACGTCACTGGGGCCTGCGGATCCTCCCGAGGGACAGTAGAGGGACAGCTCTGGTCTCTGCTCCCTGGGACAGGGACAGGACCCGGCTGGAGCTGTGCCAGAGCAGTCGGGATGGAAATCAGAAGAAGTCTTCCCCCAGAGGTGCTGGGCACTGCCCAGGCTCCCCAGGGAATGGGCACGGCCCCGAGGCTGCCAGAGCTCCAGGGATGCCCAGGGTGGGATTATTGGGGGGCTGGGTAGGGCCAGGGTTGGACTGGATGGTCCTGTGGGTCCCTTCTAACTCAGAAGATTCTGTGATTCTCTGGTTCTGTAAGATTCCAGGTTTTGTCTGAGTGAAATTTCACATTAGTGCATGTTTTGTGCTCAAGTCTTACACAGATTCTTTCTTCAATTCACACAAGAATTCCTGTTGTTAATGATTACAGCTCCCCAGCGATCTCATGATTGCTGTGTTCCTGTGGAAGCTGTCACCACCACCATCACCCCATAGCCCTGAGGTACATCCTGGCTCAGCTGTGGGGTGTTGGGGCATTCTGGGATCGCTGATCCCTGCTCGGCTCCGAGCACTCAGCCAGGAGTGCAAGTGCCTCTCTGCAGCAGCAGTCTGGACACAAACCACTCCTTAGTGCTTTATGAGGCTGTAAACATTGTCTGAGCAACAAATTCTGGTTTTGGGGTAATTGGGGTTTAGCTGTGACAGATTTTGGGAAACACTGGTGTTTGCCGTTCCATGCTGGCCCTGGAGAGCTCTGGTACCCGAGTGAGAGGTGCTGCTCCGTCCTTGCACTGCCTGGGCCATCATGCAGCTGCGAGCTCTCCTCCCATCAGAAATGTGTCTTCACACAGCACAGTCTGGCTGCAGAGAAAAAGGGGATTTTTACTTTATTTTGGTAGTATTGTCACCTTTTGAGGTACTTTAACTTTTTCCTTCCTTTTAGAAAGGAAATGTGATCACTCACCTGTTTCCTTCTAGCACGATCTTCCCCAGGTTTGGGATCTAACAGGCACTTGGTTCCCGCAGCCTTTGGAGCTGGATCTGTCGGGAGGTTGCTCTCCCTGCCAGCTGGGTGAGCCCTTCTCCTCTCCCACTGGTGCCGGCACTGCAGGAAATACCCTCAGTTTAGCAGCTGTTCCCCAGTACCTGTTTTGCCATCTGGTTCCTGCCCCTCTAACCAGGCTCTATGATTTTGCATTTAGATTTCAGGTTAAATGATCTTCTGTATGAGTATTTACAAAATTCACTATGAAAACAGTCCCAAGTCCAACACAGGGCAGTAAAGTGCTGACTAGAGGCCACCAGTAAGGCTGGTGATGAAAATATAGTGCCCAGATGAAAATGCAACATGACAAGTTGAATATTTGGAAGGACCCTGTTTCCTTCTCTTGTGCCAAAATTTCTCAAGGTTTTGGCTGGTGATGTGATGGTATCAGAAAATAATTTAAAATCATAGAATCACAGAATCACAGGCTGGTTTGGGTTGGAAAAGACCTTAAAGACTATCTCATTCCAACCCCTGCCATGGGCAGAGACACCCTCCACTAGACCAGGTTGCTCAGAGACAGGAAAGAGAAAACTTTTTTTTTTGCTTTTTTTTTTTTTGCTTTTTTTCTTCTTTTTTTTCTTGTATGAAATAATTCCTTTTTATAAATGTGAGACAATTGGTTCCTTGTTTATTGCTGTGCTGTCATACATGTGTCTGTAGGTGTTCATTTGGAGATTTAGCACTTTATCATCAGTGAGAGCACTTCTCTGTGAGTGTGCTGCTATGATGAGTTAATTAAGTACTCATTGTAATAACACTGATATTAACAAACTTATTTTGTATTCGTTTTCATGTGCGTGTTCCATATTTCCAAATGAGTGCTATCAGTGCTATTTTCATTGATCGTTGCATACCAGAAGTAAGTATAAAAATAAAAACTGAGTAGGAGAGTGTAAACGCCTGAGCTCCCACACGGACTGCTCACCTCGGAGGGGCTTTGCCCTCCAGGTTTCCCACCTGCTGTGTCCCAGACACAGCTGGGCAGCTGGACCTGCAGCGCTGCTCTGGAGCCAGGCACATCTGCACACGACCTTAGGGCTCTTTTTAAATACAGGATCATTTGGGGCAAATATTGACATGATTAAGGCATCTGCTCCAAACTGGGGGAGTGCATCTTAGATGGAAAATCATCGCAGAAGGGCTGGTGTGCTGGAGCAGGGCTATGGGGCCGTGGTTGGGTGGTCTCTGATGGGCAGAGCACTCAGGGACAGCCACAGCCCTGTCACCCTCACCTCCATGCCCCCAGTGGGGTCCCCACACCGTGGCACTGAGGCTTCTGTCTCAGAGACAGCACAGTCCCCTGGCCACATGCTGAGGGGACAGGCCTCGCTCCGGCACTGCTGCCCTGACGGATTTGGAGTGTGTCCGTGCCAAACCGCTGGCTCCTCTGAGGACAGGAGTGGAATGGTAATGATGCTGCACAGCGCAGGCTGGAGCTTCCTCACGCTGCCAGCAGGCAGGAGATCCATCGGGAAGGCAGGAGGGAGAGTAAAACAGGCAAAAAGCATGGCTAAAAGCTGCTGGCAGAAGTAGCAGGATTCATAATGGGAGGGGAGGGCACAGCTGGACACAGGGAGCCTGGGAGGCTTTCTGCAGACATCAGCCGCTCCAGATCAGTGACTCTGTGTGTGTGTGTGTGCTGCTTCTCGGCAGCAGCAGCTGGAGAGGAGCTGGAACAGCTGGATCTGCGCCTGTGTCGCTGCTTCGTGCATTTACTGAGCTGTGCTTAAAATGCTCTCTGATTTCACAGGTCTGTGAGGAAATAACGTGCACGCAGAGCTCTGCATGTCCAGCCGGCTGGCTGGGGAGGATGATTCAGACAATTTGCAGGTGATGGCAGGTGGTTGTGGGGTGTTCTCCCAGATTCTGCTTCCTCCATGCTGATGGGATGCAGGATGTTCCTTGGGAAGGGAGGCCAGAGAGGGACACATCTGCACAAAGATGCCAGTGCCTGTCGCTGCAGGAGGTGGGAGGGCCTCTGCCCAGGACCAAATTTGCCCAGCAAATGGCTCTGTGTGCTCTGTGCTGCTCTCAGAGGTTTGTTCCTAATGTTTCCCCTGCTCTGCAGCTCCAGGGGCAGAGCCATAGGTGTCACACCTGCAAAGGCACCAAAAGCAGCGAGCTGGTGCACCACAGCTTCTGAGGGAGAAGGAAGTGGGCAAGGGAAGAAAAAAGCAGGTGGAGAGGGAGAAGGGAAAAGATTTAGTAGAGGAGAGAAGAAAAAGACCAAATCAAACCATGTAATTTGGGGAAAACAAGGGCTGCCCTTTTGTCCTCTGTCTGGGGCTGATTCAGATCCAGGGAAAGCAGCAGGTGGGTACCTCAGGTTCTGCCACATACACAAACCCTCTAATCTACTTCAAAATTCTGTCATAAAGCAAGTAATCTGTAGGAAAATTATATTTTCTAAACTGTTCTCATTGGGCCTCTTATTTTTATTTAAATCTCCCTACCTTTGAAATACTATTACTGTGTAATGCAGACTGTGGCCAGGAGGATATTGCAACCCCTGTGTTTGGGCAGCTGCCTCCCCTTTCTCTCTGCCCTCTGCAAATGGCCCCTGTCCCTTGTGTTGACTTGCTTAATCCCTGAAAATCCTTGGGAAGACCTGTGATCCTCAGAAATAGTTTCCCTGCTAAATAGGGATAAGAAAAGAAGATACTATAAAAATATAATACTGATTGGTAATGACTTCTGACCAAGGAGATCAAGATTTTTCACTCCAAAATACGATGTGATGTTAAATATTATAATGGTTTAGACGGTGAGGAGTCGCTTGCATTGAGGAATGTGCACAGTGCCAGGGGGTGTTTGTTCACACAACCTTTAGATTCAACACCCAGTGGTGTGTCAGTGGCTGTGATTTACCTCCAAGGGTGTTTTGATGGAAATAATAACACAACAGTAACAAAGCAATAACAAAATGGGGCTCACAGAGGGAAGAACTTCCCCAGCAGTGAGGTTCCTTCTACTGGAACCAAAAATGGTAAAACTCTCACATCAAGGAAAAATCAACATTTAGGTTTGAGGTGATTAGCAGTAGCAATGAATACATTTAAAATACTGATTGCTATTAAAATACTGACTAATAATATTTAAATGTTGTTGTATACATTATTTAGCCAATTCTATTTAAACATTTTTAGTTATCATTAGCAAGTGTCATGGACTTCCACAGCCACAATAAAGTTACGGGAAGGATGTGTTAAGTGGAAAGGTAATCTCTTCGATGCCATGATTCCAGAAGAGCTGCACTGTGGGCTGGGCACAGCCAGGGGCCCTGGGCCCAGCCCCTGCCATGCCCAAGGAAGGAGAAACTGGTCCTCTCCATCAGTTCCTTTTTGAAAATACCTGCCCCAAATAGCTTGGACCTTTGCCGGGGGGGTCAGGCTGGAGAACAGGAAAGGTCCTTCCCCCAGAGGTGCTGGGCACTGCCCAGGCTCCCCAGGGAATGGGCACGGCCCCGAGGCTGCCAGAGCTCCAGGGATGCCCAGGGTGGGATTGTTGGGGGGCTGGGCAGGGCCAGGGTTAGACTGGGTGATCCTGTGTGTCCCTCCAGCTCAGGATATTCTGTCATTCTATGCCAAGCCTGCAGACCCCTGAGCTGCCATAAGGAAAGTTCTTTTCCTCCCGTTTTCTCCAGGGATGTTTTGTACCCTGTCTCCAACAGCTCTTGTTGGGCTGCACCGGTTCAACAGCAGAGCTCACTGCACCATGAGATCGGAGAGGAGGAGCCTCCCTGTGCCCCTGGCCAGGGCTGGTGTGCCCAAACCTCTGCCCCGGGGCAGTCCCAACAGTTTGGTCGTTCCACATCCTGGGAAGAGCATCCATCATCCCCCACTTGTGCCTCTGTTGAGGCAGCACACACCTGAGGCACTGAGCAGGACACTGTAGATCTCCTCTGCCTCACTTCTCAGCCACTTTCAGAAGCAGTCACAGCTGCACTTCCAGGAGAGGGCTGTGCCCATCAGCCCGTTCGGATTTTCACATCCGTTTGAGCATCCAAAGCAGCACCACTCTGTTCATGGAGCACTGTCAGGAGCTGTGACAGCGCCAGGCACACTGTGTCATAGCCTGCACCGGGCACACCATGCCCTGTGACAGCACCGGGCACACCATCCCCTGTGACAGCACCGGGCACACCATGCCCTGTGACAGCACCGGGCACACCATGCCCTGTGACAGCACCGGGCACACCATGCCCTGTGACAGCACCGCGCACACCATGCCCTGTGACAGCACCGGGCACACCATGCCCTGTGACAGCACCGGGCACACCATCCCATGGGACTGGACCAGGCACAGCATCTTCTGGGATGAAGGCCATGCCAGTGAAGTGTAAATCAGACTGTCGAGGTCGGGTCACCACCGGGACAAGGGCATGCAGAGCAGTGTGGCTGCAGCACCACTCCAGCCACTTGTGCCAGGGAATCCTCCCCAGCAGCAGCCACGGGGAGAGACAAACAGAGCAATTAACTCTTTTTTAACAGCATATTGATTCTCAGCATATTTTCAGACCCAATTTAACAGGCACAATAGACAAAGCCCAGAACTATCTGCCACACAATGATGCGAAAAGGCACAAACGGAGCAGGTAATATATACAGAAATTCCAAACGAGCCCAACACTAATAATTACAAAATTAATTCCTTCCACTAAAAATAAATACGCTGCTGGAATGTTTAATACAATGAACAGCAGATAAAATTATTGTTCAATCCAATTAAATTTCAGCAAGTTTTTCTGAGGTTGTGATGACATTTATTGAATTATCTCTGAACTTCTTATGCAAATCAGAGGTAGACATGAATGCCATATGCTAATGTTGAGCTGTATCTTCACCCAGCAGTCCTAAGACTCTCGGGAGGAGTAAAAAGGGCTGAGCTTCCCTGAGGGCTTGGAAGATCCCGTGTGTCTCTGGGGAGGCAGCTGACACCATTCCCTCCTGCCCAGACACTACCAGTGCAAGGCAACCCCTCTGTCAAAGAAGAAAAGTGTTTTAGGATAAAAGCTCTCAGAAATGATGCATTTCTAAGTTCTCAGCTCTGGTGCTTCTCTAAATTACCAGTCATGTGTCCTTGGAAGGGTTTCACTGCCAGCTCATGGCATGGTCTCATCACAGCTACAGTTAGTGAATCACTTCCCAGCCAACTCTTTATCCTAGTTTAACAAATGCCTCAAAGGACAGGGATCAGATCCAACAGAATGAAGTCAGTGATTGCTGCACCAAGCACGTGTCAGGTGGGCAAGAAAGCAGTGCATCATCTGTGTTCAGAACCGGAGACCCCCAGCCACGGGACTTGTGTGGGGCTCTCTGGCAGTACAGGATACGCTCCGAGTTCTTAGTGCAGCCACATCTGACAGTTTGAATTACACTTGTGAAATATAAGACATTTAATAGATCACTCTGCATTTTTTATTTCATGCAAGTTAATATGAGTGAAAGTATTTGTTGTCTGTAACAGGAGGTTGATGTAATGTTTGCATCGGCAGAGGTTGGAGCTGAATGGTCTTTAAGGTCTCTTCCAACACAAACCAGTCTGTGATATTAAAGTGTTCCTGCAAGCAGAGATAGGACTATGCTTCTAAATAATAAAGCACTCTGTTAACATAGAACACAGAGACTCATTCTCTATGCTTGACCAAGTGAAATCCAGCAAACAGGAAAGCCTGGGCAGAGGATGTTCCCACTGTAACCACAGCAGTAAATTATTCCACCTGAGTTAGCATTTTGGATTATAAACCTCCTTCTCTTTGAGCCTTGGAAATATGAAAACAAATCATCTATTAAAAAAAATTAGATATATTACATTAGCAGAGTGTAATTGCATCACACATTACAATCTACAAAGCTCTCTGACTGTAATCTCCAAATTAATGACAGTTAAACATTTCAAACTCAAATCTTTGCAAGCATCTTGCAAAGCTGCCGGAGGGATATCATGGAGAAGGATCTCGTACTAAATTATGTATTCAGAGCATGAAGATGCACTGAAAGAGACAGAAATGTCCCCAGAAGGCACTTCTGGAAAGGAGTCATAAATTTAAATAGGAATTGAGAAAGCCTGTTTGAGCTGTAAATCGCAATTGTTTTCTAAACAAAAGTATTTTCATATAAATATCAAAGTTTTTTCCTTCCATGGCACAAGTGAAGGATTTACTGAGATAAGCACCAAGTGGATAACCCAGGGACAGTCAATACCTAAAGCAGCTTTTACAGATACAGATGAAACATCGATGGATCAACACTTAATAGCATCAAACTCGAAAGAAACACTGGAAACCTGGTCTAACCTATAATATCAAGCTGGTGGGGAAAGGCAGTGGCATAACCGAAGCGTGAATGAAGCACACAACACTTCAGCACCCCTCAGGAAAGCAGTCCAGGTGCCCCCTGCAGAAGGGCCATGGCCACAGACGGTGTGGCACCGGGAGGGGGACAGGGGACGGCCCCGAGCACACGGCCCTGTCACACGGAGGGCAGGTGCCATGGGGGACATCTGCAGAGGACTTGTCCTTCCTTAGCCAAGCATCCTCCGCCATGCTTGGCTGGAAGGGGAAGGATGGAACAGAGGTTCCTGGGCTTCCCGATGGGCACAGGGCAGCTCGAGCCCTGCAGCTCAGCCGCCCCACCACAGCACCTGAAAACTGCAGCACCCTCTCAGCTCTTTGCTTAGAGGGAAAATTCAGCCTCTGCAGATCCTACTCCGTATTTGCAGAGACATGGGAGCTGGAGCTGGAAGACAGCTCTGGGGGAGGAAAGCCTGTGAGGCTGTCCCCTCCAGGGACATCCTCCATGAATGGCAGCGGCTGATGGGACTCAGCACATTACATGAACAGCCGTGGCAGAGCAGACTCTGACCTGAACCTGCCAAGGCTGTGTGAAGGGTTCAGCCACTGCGCACATGGGCAGGTCAGTGCAGTGTGTGTTCAGCGCAGGAGCAGCATCAGTAAGGAATTAAATTCAGTAAAGATGGTGACAAAGAAAGAACTCCCAGCCCACCCTCAGGAGCACAAAATCACACTGGGGTGGGAGCTCATGGCAAGCTTTGGTCAGATCCCCTGCACTGGCCTGGTTTTGCTGAGGTGGGGGCAGAGATGCACAACAGAGAGGAGCCGGGAGGGACCCTCCAGCCCGTGAAGGACAGTACTGTCCTCAAAACAAACCAGGAGAAAGAAGCTGAGCCAAGGGAATCTTATCACCAGCATGGCTCAAAAGCAACACTTGCCGAAGTGTTGCTGCAGGCAGCAAATCCCAATAGCACTGGCTGCACAGAGGTCCATGGATGCCCAATGTCCATCCTGCTCTCAGCTCTCTCGGCTGTGTTTGTCTCCAGACATCACATGTTCCCGTTAGTCCATCCACAGCTGCAGAGTGAAGCTGGAAGAAGACAAGGGATTGCATCCCAGGGATGCAGTGAGCCAGCAGACCTGGGCTGTGTGTCCTTACAGCAGCTCAGAGCTCCTGGGAATGGAGGACTCTCTCCTGTGCCGCTCTGCAGAAGGACCAGATACCAAGCAGAATGAAAACATGGAGAGATCACATACACATAGCAGATCTTTACAGATAAACTGGCAGAAACATAAGCAAAGCACAATTATTTAGGTCATCTTAAAAGGTCCCTGCAAGAAGAGATTTAAAACTTTTCAGTAAAACAAGTTTTCTTGGCTAGACAGAACATGCAAGAGGATTGTCAGATGGGGCTGGGGAAATAAAAGACAGATGAGAGACATGTGGTTTCTGTCCCAGTGTGGGCATGGAGCAGGGACAGAATGCCCAATGCCTCAAGGCAGAAAATGAACTGTCCAGGAGAAGGGCCCCTAAAAAGGCAGGTGAGTTAATTTGAGTACAGAGGACACTAAAATCTGCAGATAACTGATTATTAAAGCCATCTTTTCCCAAAGAAATGCTAATACTTATCAGACTGATCCTTGTCAACATGACTGGCTACACTAACAGCAATTACAGCAGAGCTTGTAGGATGAGAGAAAGAAGCTAAAATTTTATTGTATATTATGACAGAAGCATGAGACTCTTTTGGATTTTTATTTCAAAATAATCTCTGGGTTTTTAAGAGACTGAAACCTTTGCCTCCTAAAAAAGTTCTCTGTTTCTCACTCCAGAAAAGCAGAACATGAAATTGGAACCGAAGTTGTGTTGCTCAAGAAATCAGAGAATCACAGAGTCCGCAGTGGACCTCAGGGAACATCTGGCCCGACGTTCCCTGGACAAAGCATGCTCCAGGCAGGATGGCCCAGCACCCTGCCCAGCTGCATCCAACATGGCCCAACAATATCCCTGCTGAGATCCTGCCCTGCCCTTGCCTCGCTGGCATGGACAGGCACAGTCACAGCGCGGGGGAATAGTGTCAGAAGGACACACTTGTGGGGTCTCTAACCCAATGTCCATCTGAGAGCAGCGTGGATGTCAAAGTCAGTTCAAGTGACCACAGCTCCAGTGCTTCCAGCTTTCTCTTCTGCTATAAAAAAGAAGAGAACTCTGATTTTCCACAGACAGCTTTCATTGCTGCTTGGAAGTTTTTGGTTTTTTAATTGCACAAGATTATTTCCTAAACTCTCCTCCCGAGATGGTTATTTGAACATTTCTCCAGCTTCCTTCCTGCAACACTGATGCTCTCCTGGCTGTAAACTTGAATGTCAATGACTGAGTCAGGCAGTGAATGACGGCCGAGCGTGCAGGAAGCGTCTCCTGACCCCCACACCCCTCACACTCCTCTCTTCACTCGCTGGTGGCATTATGCTGGGGACTTTTTTATCCTCTAGTCATGTCTGTTTTGTGTGAGAGAAGAAGGACTAAGCTTGCAGGGATGAACTGGTTCCCATTTACAGCAGAAATGTGGCAGAGTGGGTTGGAGTATTCTGTGTGATCACAGGAGATTTAAAGCTTGTTCACAGGGGAGGCAGCACACACACACACTCTCTTTAAATCCGACCTTGGCGTTATAAACATCCCATTCCACAGCTCCCTCATGGAGATTTGTGGAGCTGGAAGAGGAACCATGTGTCATGGATGAGAGCAAGAGCACTTTATTCCTACCAGGGTGCAGAAAAGATCAAACACGTTCATTCCTGGAGGAAAAAAAAAAATCTTTTAAAAGAGATAATGAACCATTAATTTCTTTAATTTTTTTACATGTAATTATTTAACTCGATGCATTTTTTTCAATTGCTTCATCATATAAAACTCTCTACAGAGTAATTACGCATATCAAGGCTTGCACCTATATCTATAAAGAAACATATTCTGCAAGCAGCATCAAACCAGTATTTTTGGAAAAATTCTATTAATGTTTGGCATTTAGCAAAGTGTTTACCTTAAATCTAAATGAACTGTGCCCTTAAGCATATTAAAAATACCAAGTTTAAAATGTTAAACGCAGATGAGGCTGAATAAGATTTGTTTTCTAATGTGTTTTCTAATGAGTTTTCTGTGATTTTCATCTTTCTCTTTGTGAGGTTTTCACAGAAACTTGATTTTCTTTAATTTTGCAATTGGAAGAAGAAGAAATATTTTTATGTGTATGAGAGAGAAGCACTAGATGTCTTCACAGCCTCCGATGTTTCCCAGGAGCAGAGTGTGGGTGACAGCTGCTGGCAATGGCAGGGGTGGTGTGGGCAGGGTTGAATCACAGAATCAGAGAAATGTTTAGGTTGGAAAAGACCTTTTAAGACCATTCCCCAGCACTGCCAAGGCCACCACTAAGCCTTGTCCCTAAATGCCACATCCACATGGCTTTTAAACCTCTCTAGGGATGGGGATTCCACCCCTGCCCTGGGCTGCTGTGCCAGGGCTGGACAACTCTTCCACTGAGGAAATTTTCCAACCTAAACCTCCCTGGGTACAACTTGAGGCCATTATCCCTTGACCTGTTGTTTGTTACTTGCTGCTCAAGAATGAGCCATGAAAACCAGAAGAGCAAGGAGCTTCTTTGGAAAGTGTTCGGGTTTCAGATGTGCTCACCAGATGTCCTTCTGCCATGATGGACTGGGGCCAGCAAAGGTGCAGCTCTGTAGGACAAGGTAACATTCCTCATTAGACCAATTGAAAGAGCTGGGAAATACGGCTGAGCTTTCCAGCACAATACCCTTCTGTCAAGTCCCTGAACTGATGTTAAATGTGTGGAGAAGTGAGCTGGAGGCACATAAGGCTCGGCAGGGAAGGTGCTAAACCAAGTCTGGGAGTGGAAGGACACTGAAGAACACCAATCATTCTCCTGGAGGCTGACATGAGCTCCAATAGCAGACATCCCTCTCAGTGCCAGCTCTCAGGGACTCAGCTGGGCACGGTGGCACCGGTGCAGCAGCTGTCCTAGCCTGCCCAGGCTGTCTCAATGCCTCTCCTCCCTCCTCCTGCCCAGCTCTGGGGTCCCAGGCCCCCTTGCTCCTGCTGTGTCCTAAGGAGCCCATTCAGCTGAAAACCCCTCAGAAAGCCATTTCCCTTTTATTGTGCCATTAGAGACCATTGCTCAGCAGGACTGCCGAGCCCAGAGCCCACTGGATCTCGGGAATCACACCGGGAGTGAGCATCCCTGCGGAGCAGCACATGTCCTTCCCGGGATACAGCCAGCTTGGGCTCTTCTCAGTGAGAAAATCCCCATCATGGTTTGAGAAGAGCAAAACCCAATGGAAGCTCATTTTGGGTCTTCTCAAGCACCCAGAGAGGATTTCTTTCTGGTTTTTTCCCTGAGAACCTGCTGACTCTCCACTGACAGTCCGGAAATCCCTCTGAAGGAGCTCTGCCGTGGTTCCTTAAGAGTCACACTTAGGGCTCGGCTGGAAGCAAAAACATACAAGTAAAAATTATCATATTTAGAATTCCTGTGAGGTTTATCAAGAGTTCTGGCTTTGGCAGGGTGATGGTGCTCAATTGATTTAATCCATCTAGCCAGCTCAGTTATTAATTAATCAGTCTTGGGAAAGTCTAATGACAGCCTCATATTAACAGCAAAAGCACTTAATTCTCACAGTGGTGTCGCGGGACGTTGTAATGGTCCCGCGGTCACCAGGAATCCCAGGACCCTTAAACCTGTCACCACATGTTGCAGGGCGAGAAAAAACTTATAGAAAAGAAACTCACTGAAAAGAAAACTTATATCAAAGAAGCCTGGGCCGTGACTAAACCCCGCAATCGGCGACGAGGGGAAAAAAGCAGTCCCAATCAATATGATTGATAAGCTTCAATCCGTTTATTTCACAGTTTCTCAGCCTTAAGTACATTTCTCAGCAGCTAGCAGGTCATACACGTCATAATGTCATTGGTTAGTAAAACTACTTGCCACACTATTATTGGTTAGTTGCATACATCTACATCATTTTATTCCCGCCTGCTCGTGGACCCCTCGTGGGCCCACTAACTGATTTTCTGTATCCTTTTGACCACAATCCTTCTTTCATAAACTTCGGTACTTTCCGGACCTCCCAGGACATTGTCCTTCCAGTTTATCTTCAAGGTTCTGCCATCTGCTCGCACAATGCTCTTTGTGTG